>JANZLX010000002.1:35409149-35425567 GCA_025531955.1 Erythroxylum orinocense
GACTAAGCCCATTGTGGTGTTATTGTTTTTACACATTGACAATTACATTATTGTTGCCTGACTGTAATTAGTGTTGATTGTCTGTAATAACCGGAAATAGTTTACTGTGCACATGGGCTTAAATTACTTACTGTTTTTACTGTTGTTTTTACCGGGCCAATGTATGTTAGAAAAAAAAAAGTATACCGAGTTTTACCGACCGACTGATGTAGTACGCCACCCTCGTGGGGCACGAACTCGGATGTCACCAATGATATCGGGTTCGGGTCACTCGGGTGTGGAGTGTTACATCCTTACATGAACTTGGAATTCATCGGTAATGCGAAATCTTGGAGATTTCTGACATATGAGTTTTTAAGTGGATAAAACCGAGCCAATTAGATGGGATGAGTGACCTCCTAGGAAGGCCTTGAAAAAGCAAAATCGTGAGGGCTTGGTTGAGCCAAGGCCCAAAGCGGACAATATCTGTAAGCGGGTGATCTGGGATGTTACAACAAAAGTGTGTCTCTTTATCATCGACTGAGTCTGAGTATATGGCAATGTCAGAGGCAGGTAATGAGATAGTTTAGTTCGAGAACTTCCTAAAGGAGATAGGTAAACATCATGAACAATATGTTCTCTTCATTGATAATCAGAGTGCAATTCAATTAGCTAAAAATCTCATGTTTCATTCCCGAACCAAACACATAAGATGGCGGTACCATTTCATCTGAAGCTTGGTTGAAGATGGTGTCTTATGTTTGGATAATGTGTTGGGTGCTAAGAACCCAACGAATATGCTCATTAAAAGGGTGAGTGTGAACAAATTGAGATTGTGTCGAACCTCAGTTGACCTTTGGTGATTGCATATGGAGGTGTTTTTTTTTTGGATGTCTTCATGTATTATAGCCTCCAAGTGAGAGGTTGTTATGCGTGGAGACTAAAAGAAGAGGTGTGGTGGGGGCCAAGGCCCACTTTAATTAGTTTCCTTCTTCCTAGTGTATTGGTTAATGATAAAAACACCTAAAATCTTTTTCTAGGGTTAACGTGAGGCAACAGAGAGATTTGTCTGTGCTTTGTAATCACCATCTATTTACTCTTAAGAATCTCTAATGCATTGTTTCCATGGTTTTTCTCCCGATTTTTGGGTTTCTACGTTAAACTTGGTGTTCATTGTTATTGTTATTGTAATTGTTTTCGTTTTCTTGTTTATTGCTATGTTTATTATTGTTGTGCTTAGTGCAATTGGAATTGCCACAATCCTAACACAAACTACAACAACCTAGTTGCCCTATTCTTTCAAGCAGAGGACCTTAAGATCTAAAAGTTAAAAGGAGCTTGCCATTGTGCAAAGTGAGAGCATGCAAATCATCCTATAAGTCCATTTCGAGTATACTTTGATCTTTTGGAAGTGAAGTCACAAGTTTCTTACATCCCTTTAATCTGGAGCATAGTCAATAAAGGGAAGGTGTTGAGGTGGAGTATATTTGAACACAAGACATTTGATTATGTAAAGCTCTTGAATGAGATGGAAAGCGTCCTCATCATTTCCACACGTAATCCACTCCTCCATCCGGGCATGTGTTTCAAACCTCAAAATTTGGAGGCACTAAAATGGATTCTTTATAGATGTACATCTACCACATAACTTAGGGCCTATCGATACAATTCTTAGAAAATTTGTAATCGAGAGAATTTTTAAGTGCAATGTAGGTAGAAGGAGAATAATAATTTTTCCTTCAATTCAGCATATATTAGTAGCCATTTGTTTAATTCTTTTAGCGTCTTCATAGTGATAATGGAAATACCAAGCGGAGGAAGAAGATAAAATAAATTATTTTTGTAATTTGTATTTTATTGACGTGAAAAACAAAATTCAGATATCATGTATGTGTCAAATATGATAGATGATATGGTACGTCATGTTAATAACATTATCAAAAGGCTAATGTCAGATTATTTTTACAAAAAAAATTAAAAATTAAAAATTATATTATTACTTTTGTAAAATTTAAAATTTTTTTATAATTAACCTTTATATATAGTTTAATAAGTGGTGGGGAAGAATATATTAAAAGATGAAGAAAACAACAATCGTGGGGAAGAATCTGTTGGAAGGACAGTTAAACAGAAAAGACTCAAAGAGGTAACCGTAGCAGACTGACGGAGTTACGTGTAAATGTATCTGCAAATATGAAACAGTCGTGATCCTTTCCTTTGGAAGATCTGAATAATTTATTATATTTATGTATATATGTACTTTTGATTATATTCAAGTTCTTAATTACTTGAATGAAGAATTAAACATAAGATTGCATGGCAAGTAATACTCACACCATCAACTCGTTGGATCTTGTTCTCTAAATGCCTATCCTTCATCGATCAATACATACCTGTGCCTGTCCTCACTCCCCACATAATATATGTAAAGAAAAGAATGATCACTCGAAACAATTCTGAACCTGTAGTTAGGGTTTTTCTCCGACGGGACAGAAACCGCCTGGGAGCAATCGGACTCGACGGCTGGATCAAGCACATTGCATTAGGTTACGGGGCTGGAGCAGCCGGTCCAGAGGAAGATCAGAGCCAACCTATCACGGCATGATTATCAACGGGTTGTTGCGCTTCAAACAAAGTCTGTGATTTGGTGTGCTTGTCTCGATCTGAAACCGGTGAAATGACCTCACGCACATGACCGATATTTGGGCGGCTGTGATTTAACCGACAAAATCACGGTACTTTTGCTTCTTTCTCGGTTAAAAGCTGAGCTCCGCAGTGTTGTTCCTATACCAAATCCAACTATATAATGGTCCAATCTTTTTCTTTCTTGTGAATGATAACTAGTATATTGAAATGCCCTTTCGTTTCAAGTCGTCGAAGGCTGTGGGTAATAGTTGCAAGTTTGATGCTTTATTTCGGCGACGTGCACCTGTGCTTGGGATTGAGTTCGGTTCCATTCAAGCAGAGGTTAGGCCTTCGTGTCATTTTTCTTTTCGCTCACTCATATTTTCAAAAACAATTAGCATTAGTTTTGGTGCTCATGAGAATTGCAATCATAAGAATGACCGCTTTAACAAGTATGGGCTAATGGGTTCTGAAGATGATGATTGTACAATAGCTAAAAATTCTAGATTGGGTTTTTGTAGCGAGGTAGAAGAATCGGATGAAGATGAGGAGGATGATAATGAGGAAGAAGTGGGGGAAGGTGGTTATGAAAGTTGTGGTGATAAAGATGATAATGAGTTTATGGTTTTCAGATCATCTGATGGGCTTAATCGGCAAAGGGAAGAGGTTATGAGAATTGAGGTTGGGGATGAGGATTTTCGACACCCTTTGGTGAGAGAAATTTGTAGGTTGATTGAACTTAGGTCTGCTTGGAACCCTAAGCTTGAAGGGGAGTTGAGGCATGTACTCAGAAGTCTGAAGCCACGACAAGTTTGTGCTGTTTTGCAGTCTCAAGCTGATGAAAGAGTTGCTTTACAATTCTTCTATTGGGCTGACCGGCAATGGCGCTACCGGCACGACCCAATTGTATATTATGCAACGCTTGAGGTCCTCAGTAAAACGAAGCTCTGTCAGGGTGCTAGGAGGGTGCTCCGCCTCATGACTCGCAGGGGAATCTATCGTTGTCCGGAAGCTTATTGTCATGTAATGTTGGCATATAGTCGGGCGGGTAAGTTGAGGAGTGCAATGCAGATGTTGACTATGATGCACAAAACAGGTGTTGAACCAAATTTGTTGACATATAATACTGCTATTCATGTTTTACTGATGGCAAATAGGTTGGAAAAGGCATTGAGGTTTGTAGAAAGAATGCAACTTGTTGGAATTGCACCAAATGTGATAACTTATAATTGTTTAATCAAGGGATACTGCAATGTCCATCGAATTGAAGATGCCATTGAGCTAATTGATCAAATGCCATTCAAAGGATGCTCCCCTGATAAAGTTAGTTATAACACTGTTATCAGTTTTCTTACTAAGGACAAACGGATCAAAGAGATAAGCGAGTTAATGAAGAAGATGAGCGACGGAAGTGGCTTATTACCAGATCAGGTTACTTACAATACTGTGATCCATATGCTTTGTAAGCACCGCCATGCAGATGAAGCGCTTGAGTTTATAAAGGAAGCAGACGAAATAGGATTTTGTGTTGACAAGGTTGAGTACAGTGCAATTGTTGACTCTTTTTGTAAGATGGGAAAGATGGACAGGGCAAAAGAAATTGTGAATGCGATGTTCAAAAAGGGTTGTATACCTGATGTGGTGACGTACACTTCTGTTGTCAATGGACTTTGTCAGGTTGGGAACATAGAGCAAGCTAAAAAGATGCTTCAACAAATGCATAAGCATGGTTGCAAGCCAAATGCTGTGACATATACAGCCCTGTTAAATGGCCTTTGTCGAAATGGGAAGTCATTAGAGGCTAGGGAGATGATGAATATGAGTGAGGAAGATTGGTGGGCTCCAAATGCTATCACGTATAGTGTTGTGATGCATGGGCTGCAGCGAGAGGGAAAATTATTGGATGCATGTGATGTCGTCAGGGAGATGGTTAAAAAGGGTTTCTTCCCAACTCCAGTTGAAATTAATTTATTAATCAAGTCACTCTGCCTCGAGGGGAAAATGAACGAGGCAAAACTGTTCATGGAAGAATGTCTGAACAAGGGCTGTGCTGTCAATGTTGTAAACTTTACTACCTTGATTCATGGCTTTTGCAAGAAGGATGATGTAGAAGCAGCTTTGTCATTATTTGATGACATGTATCTAATAAATAAACATCCTGATACCATCACTTATACAGCTATTGTTGATGCATTGGCAAGGAACGGTAGAATACAGGAAGCTACTGAGTTCACAAAAAAAATGCTTAGTAAGGGCCTGAATCCTACACCTGTGACATATAGAACAGTGATTCATCATTATTGCCAAATGGGCAAAGTGGATGATTTGTTGATATTGTTAGATAAAATGCTTTCACGGCAGAAGTGCAGGACGGTATATAATCAAGTGATTGAGAAGCTTTGTAGTTTTGGAAACATGGAAGCAGCTGATAAACTCCTTGGTAAGATTTTGAGAACAGCCTCAAGAATTGATGCCAAAACATGCCATGTGCTGATGGAGAGTTACATGAGGAAAGGGAATCCTTTTTCTGCTTATAAAGTGGCTAGTCGGATGTTTAATCGAAATCTGATTCCTGATTTGAAGTTGTGTGAGAAGGTGAGCAAGAAACTGTTGTTGGAAGGAAAATCAGCAGAGGCAGATAACCTGATTCTAAGGTTTGTTGAGCGTGGTAATGTTTTACCTCATTGTCAGCAGCATCTGCGAAGCTAATGCATTCTTTGCATATGATTGATGCGCTCTTAGTTTTGACAACTTCGTTGGATTTCAACTCGGTAAGACGTTTTTCCATTTTAATACATATGTGTTTCATGATTCTTTTTTTACCATTTTGCACTGTCTTTTTGGATATTTCATTGAGTTATAGGTTAGGTCACTGATGTGACACTTACGCAGGTACCACTGTTTAATTACTTTTGTAAATTATTCAGACAGTTACTTGATATGAACAGATGGGATCTTTTGGTTTTAGGTTAAAAAGTACACCATAACAATATCCATATGCCCAGGCAGTTTTTCCAAGCTTAGGTGATGTGATCTTATAGTGATGTTCATAACGCCAGAAAATAGTTTCAATGGTAACCGTACCACTTTCCCTGCTGTGTGGAAAGCAGAAATGTATCTAGGAGTATAAGATAGAAACTTTGTGTGATGGTGCAGGGAAAAAGAAGATTATTAGAAATAGACAGATCCATGTTGGTTTATTCTGTGCAGTTCTTTGTACAAATCAAGCCCTTTTTTAAAGCTTTCTTAAATCAGTTGGCTTGTAGCGATCGGAGTTTCTATGTGAACTTGAAGCCAACACTGTGAACAAGGTCATTAATGATGAACATGTTACGTATAAAATGTTACAGCATACGGGTGGTATAAAAGTACCCTGTAACCGTTTCCCTAGCAGAAGAAAAATATAAGTTAGCTATTTGCTTCTCTCTCTTTTTGTGTATTTCTCTGCCTCCTCTCTTCCTCCTGGATTCTCCTCTCTTCTTTTCTCCTCTGTTCTTCGTTTCTCTTTAACGAAAGTTATGCATAACAGGACATCTTGCTGTATTGATGAATTATTAAAGATGCTAAACCAGAGCCAAATAACTGACCAATTGTTGGTCATGTATGCAGGTAATCTTTTATGAAAGACTGGTGGAGTTTTTGAAAGAAAGGGCCTCAGTTAGTGGTTCACACCATTAAAAATGATGACTGGAAATTGAATGCTTGTGAAATCTTGTCTTAGTTGATCAGAGTTTGAGGTGGCTAAGGACAGGTAATTTAATGCCTTTCTACCCACCCCTTTACAACTTCTTTGTTGGGAGATGAGTCTTCACTATGATATACAGCAGATTTATGAGTTTCGTTTGCCTTTCTGCAGTTTGCATTTTCAGCCAAGATTACATATATTGGCATTATGATGGGAGGCAATGACGCTTATCAACAATAATTGAAACAGACGATCCCTTTGGCTAATGCACTGGTGTCAAGGTATTCAATTGTATCATGATAGCTTGTATTGTTTCTTCACATTAGCAATATGAAAGCACATCGAAACAAAAGGCCGGGAGTCCCTGAAACTGTTTGGGAGCTACACCGTGTTTTTGCTTGATGCTTTCAAGGCATAAAATCATACTTTTGGTTTAGAATAATACTTTTTGTATGGTTGGATTCATTCTTGAAGATTTCTTTTAATATTCTAAAAAATTCTCATACTTCACTGAATTGATACATATTTTTATTATTATTTTGTTAAAAAAGTTGACGTAATTTACATGTAACGTGATTATGTATTAGTTCTGTGAAAAAGTTACAGGAAAATTAATAAAAGATGTGTGTATATATTTAACAAAGAAACATGTTTTTTTAGGTATTAAACTATAAAAGATTCTTAAGAATGAGTCAATATAAGAGGTGTAAATGTCATCATCTCTTGTGTTTATTATCAGTGGCACCAGAATTTGGATGCAGCTGCCTTTGCGTTAACAAGCACTATTAGAATGAAGCAGTATATATTTTTTGTTCGAGTTGAACCAACTTCCTATTCTTTGTTTCTCTCTCGTCTTGGAAAGGCCAAAGAGCATTCTATTTTTAATCCTTCCCTAGCAATTATGTACCAAGAATATCTGAATCCTCAAATGTTAAAAGGCCTCCTGATAGGGCTAGCAGGAAGATAATATCTTACTGATAATTTGATGGATAAATTTCCAAAATCGGTTGGACCAATCAGTTCTTTCTGGAATATGAATTCCAGTTCATATTCTTTTTCTAACTTAATTTTTTTTTTCCAGTTGGAGGACATAAAATGTTTTAGATACCATTTGACGAAAGATCCAGAGGTAGAAGCCTGAGAAGGAACACCAATACAAGCAAATGAAAGCAACCTTATTAACCATTTGGTTCTCCTCAGAAACCGATTTTGAATGAGCAAATCCATTTATGTCTAGACCTCAAATTAGAATAGCGAAGTTATTTACATACTTGGATCCTTCCAAACATTATGCATACGCCTCTGTACACATTCTACCATGCTTTAAAGGGTTATCAGTTGATAGCCTCTAAAATCATTAGTTGTATTGAAACTTAAAACCGTAATTTTGGATCGAATTTTTTATTAGGATAAATATTTCCTAAATTAAGAAGTTATTAAAAATCAGACAGTTTCATTGATTCAGGACAAGTCTAGACTTGAGTCTTGAATCATTGATATGAAAAAAGTACTACAGCTAGGATGTTTTGGACATGCACTTGCTTTGATAATTGGATGCATTAGAAGGTACATCTCTCCAGCCTATAATGCGTAAAATGCGAGTACTTAAATATATTTGGGTTGGTGTATTTAGCTGTTAGCGAGTTTTGGAAGATCTTTATTTGTCTTCCCATCAAATACGTCAGACACATTTGTTTGCAATTATCATATGAATTAGATTCGATATTCGTACCTTCAAAGGGGAAAACACACAAGAAACTTCCTACTCAATAGTTCATGGAATCCTGTTTCTAATAGTCCCTGAACAGGACCATATTAGTTGAATCCCCCATCCAATTGCTGTCCGATTTCATGCGCTATGTTCCTCTAGTACTTGAGCAGAACTACATAGCACCTTCTTCTGTTGTTAGGGTACGATATAATAGTATTCACTTTGATGCTCATGAATATGAATATGATGGTGGTAGAGTAGGACTTCCAATTCTGCAAATAATTGAATACAAGACTCGTATCTCTTTGACTGATGGCGACTGTTGACTGGTTCACTGAATTCCATGTATTTTGTATATTTTTTACTTTAGGACAAATTCGATTAGTCTATTCCTTTGGCTATTTGTCCACACTGTGTATTGGATTCCTTTCCGAGGCTATTATTCATTGTGCATTAGTCATCTCCTAATTCCACAGGTTAATACTTATAAATCACATGTATAAGACATATTAAATAACAACTGCAAGTCATCCATTTCTTTTTCTTGTTCATAATAATTTACTCAATATAACTCTGGGTGTCAGACTAAGGAGTGTTTTGGTTATCAGCTTTGAAAAGTATAAAGGAAAGTAGAAAATTAGCTGAATAAAATGCAACTTTGGAGGGCAATGGAAGCATAAAGAAAAGGCAAACAAATCTTTTGTTTCTGTTAATCAGTTTCTACTGTGTTCTATTAAACCTTATTTACATATTATATAAGGTTCGCATAAATGTGTGAACAAAATTAAATGACACAAGGTTGGAATACTCTAACAGAATAAGAGGATTTTGTTCTAAAAAAAAAGGAACAAATCTTCGGTTCTAATAATCAGTTCTTACTCTATTTCATTAAATCTCATCCATATATTTATATGAGATCTATACAAATATGTGAACAAAATTGAATAGCACAATGTTGAAACACTCTAACGCAACAAAGGATCTCGTTATAAAGAAAAGGGTCATTTGTTGCTTTTCAAGTAATGTTTTGTTTAATAATGGATGTTCCCTTTCCCCACCACACTGAGCAGTATTATCTTTGGTTTGTGCTGTGGACCACAAGGCACAACATGATGCAAACTGAAACATGCGTAAGTAAGCAGTTTAGATTTACTCTAATAGATTCAAAAGATAGCCTTGTTTGTATCATCTTAATACGTAATGATGAATATGGTTTAATCTCTTTATTGTTTTACGGTCTCTCTCTTTTCTTGGCATCTCTGATTAGCATGACGTTTCCAGGAACTGGCTTGAGTAGTTGAGGAAGATTGTTTTTTTTGTTTTGCACCCCTTCTTATTGTTCAAATTGTAATCTGTAAAGCCATTTTATATTGAATTATTATTAGAAGATTTACCTCAAATTACACGGCTCAACATTAGACAATTGAGTTCTGCAACCCCAGAGAAATAGAAAAAAGATCTCCGACTAGAGTGAAGTGTGAGCAAGTTTGTGGGTGAGTGATGCTAATCTTTGCTTTAAAGCGTTAATGATTATGTTGGTTGGAAAGTAAAAGGAGAAAGGCAATAAAGCTTTTGGATGACAATCAACTTGCTGCATACGTTGTCCCCTCCTGAGGTGTCAATCGTCCTTTCACTCACCTGCCCCTCTCAATACACCTTTGCTCATTACAGCTAACTCCCTATTTCCTTCCACAAGTAGCAGAAATCATATATTTGTAAAAAACACTTTAAAGAAAAGGAATATGATATTAATATCTTTCGAAACACTTTAAAGAAAAGGAATATGATATTAATATCTTTCGAATGTTTCTTTTGATGATCTGCTTGCTCTATGATTTATATGATTTGAGACTTGAATGCAGTAAATAACGTTTTCATGGTTGTTCCATTCGTTTCGTTTAATTGGAAATAACATAGATCACTAGATCAGCTATATAGCCTTATCAATCACTTGAAGCTCCAAAAGTACACTACATTGGTTAATTCAAACAATGGTATTAAAAAAAAGGCCCTCTTGTTCTAGACATGCAAAAAGATTAGAAGAAAGTTCTCTTTTACTAGATAAAGAAATTGTTTTTAAATAAAAGAGGAGTCAAGAAAATTTTATATTTCTTCCAAACTTTACATTAAAGAGAGAAAATAAGATATGAAAGCACAGGGAAAGAAAGAACACGGAACACAACGAGTCTTTGCTAAAACATAAAGACAAAAATAAGTTTTACTGTTAACTGCTTGTATTTCTGCTTAAATTAATCATATAATTGCACATCAATTATCAATGTGACATTTGCACGCGAAGGCCATGATTCAATTTCAGAGATTTCCCTTTGGCTCAGTTTTGTTGGCAACTGGCAATCAAAGGACCAAAGAATGACACTTTCCTACACATGTTGATGTACTTTTTCCCATGAATCCTATTTATGTACGAAAACATCAGTTCAAGGCATAATGAAACATCATTAAATTTGGCAGCTGAATTTGGACTGAAGTATGTTGATTAATAGACTTGGCACCAACTTCTTAGCTATTTGTTTGTTTCTCTAACTCACTGCTCTCTTGTCATAAACCCTGATTTCTAGCCAACTAGATATATCTTGCGCTTTCAGGATGTCCTGTTGGCTGTAATATTCTGCTTTGCTTTACGACATAAAATACTGGAGGTTGTCAAAATCAGGAATTACCAGGTCATATATATCTAAAACCTCTGATTTTGCACAGACAGGTGCTAACTTGTATTGTACAAACTGAATCAAGTTCCAGCCTTCCAGGATCCAATGTAACTGAGCTTGTTAGCATGTCTCAAGTAACTCTTAAACACAGTATTCTTCCGAGGTTCCAACATCAATGTGCAACAGATGGATCTAGCTACGGTTTGAGATAGAGTGTGAACATCACCATACAAATTAAGATATGATATATATTTTTATGATATCAAAAAGTATAAAGATGATACCAAAGCTTGAACTTTGAAGCTCCATTAAAGTGGACAAATCAGTTTCAGCTTTCCCTATCATTAATGAAAAAGCTGTCTGGTATATTGTGTATTTTTAATCTCCTGTCAATTTAAACACTCTACTGTACTAGTTTAGGTTCTCATCAATCCTAAGATAATGACTACAGATTCCAATCCGAGATACAATTTACTAAAATAATTGTCAATATCTGGAAACAGTAACTTGAAAACAGTTTATCCTGACACTCTGACAGAAATGGTGATCACAGACAATAACATAAACTACACCTACAAAGTAAAGAAGACATAATACAAGGTGTTATGCATCTTGTTTTATGACTTAATTGAACCTTACTCCTCGATGATCATGTTCTTAAGAGCAGAGATCAAGAAGAAACTGTTTCCACGGCAACAGATATCTTTATCTTTCCATGCTTAGAAATCAGAGCATCATAATTTGTCAAGAGAATTTGCAATCATGGAAGAAGCAATTTAAATACTAGCAGCTCACATTACCCAACAAAAGTTTTAGGTAATGGCAGATATTGTTGGAAGGTGGAAAAGTTATCAAAAATAACAGTGAACAAGCTTCTGCAACTGAATTATGAGCTGCATCTGCCTAGAAATGGGAAAGAACTCCAGAGGTGAACGAAATGGTGCCTCTGCACTTACAAACTACCCAAGTCGTGAGCTTTTTAATTTTTGCAGAACTAGAAAACCCATTGCTCTGCAGTGTCTTTAAGTACTTTTCAATATCTTCAAGAACCTAGTAGTGATAGTACCAAAAGGTAGTTTTCTTGTTACCAGTATCAAATGAGCAAGGAGAGTTAAGAAAAGAGAGGGAGAGAGAACATTTAGTTAATCTTTTTCTTCTCTCTGTGATTGAAAAGTTGAAAGGTACAAATGAAAAAGATACGAAATTGCTTTATTGACTTTGTTTTTAAACTTTAATCATACTCTTGAAACTTTTCCATATTTCCTCGTGGACTAGATATATCTCTGCTAAGTTGTGCCATTTATGACTTGAAATTTTACTTTGTGAGATGCTTATTAATCCCTGAATTTGACATGATTAGGCGTGTTAATACTTTTGGATGAAGTTAAGGTTTCATTAATTATCTGCAATCTTTGAGTTGAGTGGGTTATGGTGTAATAAAAAGCCAAGTTTAAGAAAACTTACACATCCTGATATTAGAAGAAAGCAGATTTTGACTCCTATGGCTGTAATCTTCATACTAGAATAGTTGCAGACCCTCAAATCAGGCCTCAAACTCTATTCTTTTAAATTTCATCTATATATTTATTTCAAATCTAAGTGTCATTTAGGGTGTTCTGTTAAATCTCATCCACATATTTATTTCAGATTTAAGTGTCACATTGGGTGTTCCAACCCATAGCATAGCAGCATAAATCTCCCAAACACTCTCTCTCCCCCACCAAAAGGAACAAAACAAGGAAAGATTTATATCCATCAAAAAAGCAGATCATCACATAATGTGTGTCTAGTGGCAGTGGGGAATCAAACTCTTCTCTCCATCCAAAGCCATCTTTCTTTGTCAATGTAATACATATAGAATTCATCTTCCTTTTCATTTCTACATACATACATATATATCTACTACACATAACAAAACAAACCCATAAACCAAAAGCATCAAACCTTGCAAGAATAAACAAAACAAGTGTTTTTCTAAAACCTCATTGTTCTTCTTCTCCACATATATATACACATAAACTGTAGCTCCTAAGCAACAAAACTTCATTTACTCACTCCCACGTCTACATAGACATATATATATTTAGTGTGTAAATAAGTTGAGAACTTACAAGTGATTAATCTGTGTGATTTAGTATAATGGATGAGTCGTGGAAAATGCGAATGGGAATGCCGGCGACCCTCCCACGACGAGGCTCTACGGAGGACCCTGAGGGGCCCGCTGCCAGGCGATCCATGGAGGCTCTCGATCCCGACGATTTCGCAGACGTATTTGGTGGCCCGCCGCGGAGCGTTCTGTCGCGAAAATTCTCCGAAGACTTTACTAGGCCGTCCAGTACTTTCTATGAAGAGATATTCAGGCAGCCTGAGTTCGTCACGACACAGAAGAAGAGTGGTGGCCGCAGCTTGCCGGCGTTCAGGATTCCGGCGAGGGGAGGAGCGTTTTATAGTGACGTGTTTGGGTCGGCCAATGAGTTGCGAAGGTCGGTAGAACGGTCGAGGTCGAATTCTAAGGGGAAGTCGGAGTCAAACTCGTCGTCGGTATTGAGCTCCGAGGAGCTAAGCCCTCTTCGAAGAACGGTCGCCGTTGATGACGTGGCATTGTCTTCTTTTGCTTCAAAGTTGAGGTGAGATAAGCAGTTCCAAGTATGAGCTCCTTTTTGCTTACTTAGATATTTAATTGACATTTATGCCCCTGCTGTTTTCCGTCTTTGCTGGTATTGTTCTTCTGTTTACCAAATTTGGAAAAAAATTCTAAGATGTTGATCTGTTCATAGGCCAATCAATGTTCCCTGCAGATGGAACTCAATCGCAATGGATCCTGAGGAACGACTAAGAAAGCATGGGATGCCATCGTTTCACTGCAGTCCTCATTCCCATTCCAACAGCTATTACATGGAACGTGAATGCAAGGAGAACTTGAGTGGCTCGTGTTTAAGAGTGTCTCGTCAGGTCTCATCGCCAGAAACCACAATTCTTGAACCCAATTCCTATCCAAGTATCAAGTTGTCGGTAGATGATTTTCAACTCAACTCTCCTTCATCTCCAGCCTCTTCACTTTGTCAAGAACCAGAGGCAAAGGCTGGTATGCAGTGTGATCCAACACATGAGGAAATGGAGCACGAGGATGACGAAGTTATGAGTTCCTACGTGATTGAAATTAATTCTGATCACAGGAAGGGTAATGGTGAAGCGGTTTCTATTGATGAAGCAATCGCATGGGCTAAGCAGAAGTTTCAGCAGCATAGTGATTTTGACAGACAGTCTGAAAAGGAGCATTCTGTCGAGGAAGAAGGTAATGGCTTAACTTAAGAATGTAACCTAATCTTCAAGTTCTGGACTCCGACAAATTACCCGTTCTCATGATCTTCATTGGAATTATGTGTAGAAATACCCGTTGCACATGAATTTATCGTGCAAAAAACAGACGGACATGAAAGGATTCAATCTTCAATGGTAAAGTACTACTCTCTGCAAGCATAAAAAGCAAAAGTTTTTATATCAAATTCTGGTACAACTGTCGTTGAACTGTGTACTGGATTGTTATTTGGATAAACTAGGCAAAAACTGTTTCTAGGAGGGCAGTCTTTGTTACTCGTGATCATTTTCAGTATTGCCAGGAATCAGTGATCTATTGGATAGGAGAATGCATCAATAATATCACAAAAAACGTCAAACCTTTACATGTACATCTTCCCATCATGCTGACCATATGGTTCATATTTCATAATTCCTACATATGCTGAACCACAAGCACGTCTTTTCAATTTCACTCAGCATCTTCATTAAGCTAATGTAACACTAAACCCAGTTAATACAGAAGTTAAAAAGTATCATTTATTTTTTGAAATTGTGTGTATCGTGTTGATAATGAATATTATAGTCCCATAACTTTGTACTGATCCAATGAGAATGTGGAGAAAAACGTTCGGAACTTATCGTTCAATGCCTATGCTTGTTGCTTTGCAGGACGAGTTAAAGAAACGGGATGCAGAAAAGTACAGGGAGCAATCAGAAAAAAATGTGAGCATCCAACTACAAAAGAATATTATAAATGAGCAGATCTTTTTTAGAAAAATAAATTGGCATGAATTGGAGACCGTTAAAGAATATGCATCATCAGAATTCTACAAAATCAATAGGCCTTTTGAAATTAGGTGTATTGACATCTTGGCCAAATTGGTGATTGAAATACAAAAATTCCTTTCCATGACACCACAGATGGAGCTGGAGGTCCTGGAACAAGAAGTCAACTTGTGGGCTGCCAGCAAGGGAACAAATATCCGCTTGCTTCTCTCGACACTGCATCATGTAAGTTATATATAGTTTTGCTATCAGTTCTGCAGCTTGTGTTTGATGGATTCAATGATTAATTACAGTCCACAAAGCAGACATCCTAAATGATGGATAATTTGTTTCCCTGAATGGAGTTCAGATTCTATGGCCTGATAGCGGTTGGTTTGCAATCCCTCCGACAAATCTTATTGATAGTTCAAACGTAAAGAAGGCTTACCAAAAAGCAAGATTATGTCTCCATCCAGATAAGTTGCAACAGAGGGGAGCCACGGTCCGGCAAAAATTTATAGCCGAGAAGGCATTTTCTATCCTTCAGGTAAATTTTTTTGGGAAGGGATACAGAATTTTTATGCCCTAAAATTTCTTAACACAAAACTGAGAATTAGGTACAAGCTTTAATAAGAGCAAGATGACTAGCAAGTAATACGGACTGGTAAATGCAATATAATGATATGACAGACAACAAAAGTGAACTCTGATATACGTGTTTGCAGGATGCATGGACTGCTTTCATGTCCCAAGATGTCAACACCATGGATCATAAGATTTTTGTATTTTAATATTATGCTTTCTTAGATGCCTAGCTCTCTTCTTTTTGGATAGTCTTACTTGCAGACTAATCAATATGAAGATGAGACGAATGGCCATATGAAACTGTTACAATTGTAATTTGTTCCTTGTGAGAAAAAAAGATCAACTACAAGTTCATGTGTTATGTTTTGCTCTTACCTTTCCATCTATAAACTAATGATGCTCGTAATGAACTTTTTTAGAAGGATCACAGAGCTTGCATTTCAGAGTTATCGCCTATTTTTAATTCAGGTGTTACCTTTCTCAAATTGCTCGTAATTTCTACCAGAAACTTCAACAAGGAAACAAGAAACGGGGAAAGCAGTCTATCATTAAGTCTTAACAATCAAAATCGAAGACGTACATACAACCTGAACATTCTAAACCTGAAGAAAATGAGCATTGTCAAAAAGGAAATGAGCTAGGACACTAGAGATTACATAACAACTTCTGTCATCTGAACATAATCTGCATCTATTAGTGTTTTCTTGTTCTCAGGAAACGTGATTTACAAATTCCTGAAACAAAATTGGTCTTAAAAATAGTAATGAGAAGTGAAAAAGCAGTAGGAACCGGGCTTAAGATTACAGGAACAACAATTATGGAGAAAAAGACTAAGCAAAATCATGGTAGGAAGTACTGTTTAGAATCGATGATCAGTCTTTGTTTACTATCTATTTCTTGTAATCACTCTTTGCGTGAGATCAACCAATGCCCGCCTTGACTTTCTTACTTCTTCATCATCGATTTCTGGTAGAGAATCAATAGCATATTGTAACATCCCGTTACTGTAGTAAAGGGAATTCTGGTAATATTGGGTCAGACTGATAGGTTTCATTGCATTCACTGACTGAGCATGTTACTGGCCTCTGATCATAGAGGA
>JANZLX010000002.1:35431578-35443020 GCA_025531955.1 Erythroxylum orinocense
AATCACATATTCAATCAAAATGTTATGCATCTCTCAATGCATAACATAAAACATATATTCACACATAGGCAAGAATTGCCCAATCACACAATAACTATAAATACATTACCCACCTAATTTTGCTTGATAATCCAAATTCAACGTTGTCTTTCCTCTTGCTCTTGGATTGGATCTGCTTGGTTTCCTATAACAAACCAAGCTCACATTTAAACAATATTCAAATGAAATTCATAAGGCTTCAATAATCAAAAGTGCTAAGATTGAACTATAACCCTTTCAAAACTAGACTTTCGATTCGACTTTTCTATGATCGTTATGATCGGATAAATGAAGACATTTGGTAACACTTCCTTCTAGAAAAATGTTCTTCATTGTGTTAAGTTTCTAACGACACCAAATTCATTCAATTTGGTTCAGAAATATGGGAGTTATACTCCAAACATGCTGGGACTATCCTTATGCTGAAACGATATTCCATCCTCAACTTCCATCCAAATATTGATATCGTTATAGACTGAATTAAGACTTCATTTCTTTATAAAAGTTGTAGCCCTATGTCTCTAGTTTACGTCAAATAAAAAATTACTTAATTTGGACATCTAAAGAAAATGTTATTACCAAAATACTAAACTATGTTGGTGGAGGAAAGCTGGAGCTCGTCGCGACGAAGGAGCTCACTGCAGCGAGGGCAAAAGTGCGCCGCGGCGAGCATGCCCAAAAACCTCCCGAAAACCTGATTTTTGATATTCTTCATCTATATACTACCTATCTTCCAAATATAACTCATCTTAACCCTAAACCATCATTCCTACTTCATTTCTAAGCTCATTTCAACCCAAAATCATTCACAAACACAACATAATCATTAACCCTAGCAGAATGAAACATTGTTCATCACCATTCGTAAACAACTCCCTACACACATTCAACCTCATTTTCACTTCTAAATATCATTAAACATGGTTAATCCAACCAATCAAGAAAGAAAGAATGCTTGTACTTACTTGTTTTAGGCCCAAGATTCTTCAAATCCCTTAAGATCTCCGAAAACCCTAATTCTTCTCTTCTTTTCTCTATTCCCACGATGCTTCTCCTCTTCCTAACTAGCCAACCCTTTCTTCTTCTAAGTTACACTCTTTAAGTTTGCAAAATGACCCTTATTCCCTTCCATTTATGCCTTAAACTTAAAGGTTTAAGTGTTATGCCACAAATGCACTTATACATTCTTTCAACATTAATACCTTAATTTCATCAATCCAAGCAATAACTCCTAACATTGACATGCTAATTACTTTAAAATAATTAATCTAATGAAACCTCAAAATAATTTAATTTAAATCATGCTTATTCATCAATAAAAATTCGGGGGCCAATATAGTGGGTCATTTAAGCTAAGGGATCAAAACAAAAAAGGCCTTAATCATTTCCATAAAGCATGCATCTCGTAGTTTCAAACCGGTTCAATGTAAGATCTGAAGGTAATCTTCCTAGGGGAGCGTCACACACAACAAAGAAACATAATGACTATGAAATGCAGTCATGTAGGCTTAAAACCTCGTATATGCTTATATGAAAATCCATCAAAATTTCATACATTACCTAATCACTCAAGTATCAAATTATTAACTGAGTTTATGCAACTAACTACTTCAGTCAATCTATATGATTCACCTTCCACTCAAGCTAACTAATTCAAATTCAAGCACACAACTTAATTCTTCTCAGTCCAATTACTACGACAGAATGGCATGGTTCAACATTCATCACAGTTTAAGTGCAAAAATGCAAAAATTTTAAACTGGCCCCACCCCCACACTTAAATGGGACATTGTTTCCAATTTCCTAAAATCTATAAAAACACAAAGGGATGAGAACATAAGGGCTCACCTGGATCAAAGAGGGCCTAACAACTTGAAAGCAGAATTCACAGCTCTAATCTTGCATTCCTAAAAACAAAACAGAAGAAAAGCAAATAAGGTACTGAACTGAAAACAAAGTGAAACAAAAAAGAACTAAAATGAAAGGATAAGGTTGGGGTGCCTCCCAACAAACGCTTGGTTAAAGTCACAAACTCGACCCTTATCAACTGATATTAACCAATATATGTTGGAACTTTAATCTTCATCACCTCCATGTTGAGAATCTAAAATCCCTTAAAGTAAGGCTTGAGGATGTCTATTAACTTTAAACTTTTTCCCCATCTTGGCACTTCTGATCTCCACTAGTCTATGGGGATATACCTAGGTAACCCCAAAAGGACCTATCCATCAGGAACGTAACTTACTTGGAAAGAGTTTTAGGCGTGAATGATATAAAAGTACTTTCTGTCTCACCACAAATGTCTTCCTAGAGATGTTGCAATTATGGAATGCCTTAGTCTTCTCCTTATAAATCTAGACATTCTTGAATGCTTCATGTCACAACTCTTCGAGCTCTTGCAACTGTAATTGTCTGAGGGCACCAATAGCTTCTAACTCCAAGTTACACTTCTTGATTACCCAATAAACCTTGTGTTGTAGCTCTACTGGAAGGTGGCATGGCTTCCCAAAAACATGCTTGAATGGTGACATCCCTATTAGAGTCTTGTATGTAGTCCTGTATGCCTATAAGGCATCGTTAAAATGGAAACTCCAATCCTTTCTGATGGGATTAACCATCTTCTCTAGGATGAAGTTGATCTCTCGATTGGACACCTCAGCCTGACCACTCATCTAAGGGTGATAAGAGGTTAAGACTCGATGCATCACTTGATATTTCTTCAGGAGGGCCTCGATTGTCCGGTTGCAAAAATGAGTCCCCTTGTCGCTAATGATGGCTCACGGGACTCCAAATCTTGAAAAAATGTTAGATTTCAAAAAATCTGCAACCACTCAAGAATTATCAATTTGGGAGGCTATTGGTGGACATGTAATTAACTTGAAGCAGAATATATTGAAATTTAAACAAGGAAGAAAAGGGACCCATGAAGTCCACGCCCTAAACATAAAAAATCTCACAAATTAATATCGAGGTTTGAGGCATTTCCCCATGAAAACCTAACATAGCTATGCGTTGACAGTTGCCATAAGTCCTACATAAATTATATGCATCTTAAATAGAGATGGCTATTAAAACCCACACTCTAGGACCTTGCAAGCTGTCTGCTTTAGGCCAAAATGACCTCCACATGAGTAAGAGTGACAAAATGTCAAAATAAAAAGAAATTCACTATCAGATACGCACCTTCTGATGACTTGATTGCACAAAATTGCCACAAGTAAGGATCATCCCATAAATAAAACTTTGTTTTGCTCCTCATCCTTTTCTTTTGTGTCCTAGTGAAGTCTACGTGAAATTTATGAGAAACCTAAAAATTATCTATATCAACGTATAAATTAGCTGTTGACTGCACTGCATGCAGCTACTCATATGGAAAATTAAATGATCTGCTACTCGATTGTCCAAGCCTTTCTTATCCTTTATCTCCACATCGAACTCCTGAAGTAGGAGTATCCAATGGATGAGCCTTAACTTTGCCTCCTTCTTTACCATTAGGTACTTCAAAGCTACATGATTAGAGTAAACAGTAATCTTAGTACCCAATAAATAAAACCTAAGCTTATTCAAAGTAAAAACTACTACAAGAAGCTCTTTTTCTATAGTGGTGTAATTTGCTTAGGCATCATTTAAGGTCTTCGAGACATAACAAATAGCATCAGTTGTTAGTGTTTGAAATTGCTGCGAGTACCTTCTCCCATTCTAGCAGTCTCTTCCTTTCTTGACTCTTTAATAGTTGATTCCTCCTCTTCTCGCGATGGCATCGAGCTCAAACTGGCCTATCCTACCCTACTCTTAAAATGAGATTTTACATTAATGTCTCGAAGTTCCTTATTATGGGACTTCAAGATTTCAACTCTCTCCAAGTGACGAGTGTTAAGGAACTCATGACAATGGACAGTTAGTCTAGTGTAATTGACATCATAATATTCCGCAATAGCCATAACTAAATACCCCATTCCCATATTATTGCTTATCTTTCTTAGAGTAGCAATAATAACATTAAAGATGTGGGTGGAGGTGCAAGCTTGGACGTTATAATCCATGCACCATAATATGAAAAGATTCATTATTGAACACTTGTTCTTTTCAATTTGATCAAACACAGTTTGACACATAAACTTTTTTAACAACAAGTGTTCAGGACTACAAATTATGTTATTATGGGCATTTTTAGAGTCAAAATTCTCCGGACCAGCTAGTTCGGTCCAATAGCGTGCGGAAGAAAGTCATCGTGCTAGTCCATTATGGTTGATTCCAAAAATCCCCCGATTTTGCATAAAATTTCATAGTTCAGCTCATATAGTTGACGCCATAATTAAAAACATAGATCCTTAGGGTTACTAAGCTCATATTTGAGGGAGGTGAAGAATTCTAAGGTGAGTTCTTTATATATGACATAATTAAAGAGCATAAATATTTCCCAGTGAACACTTCCACCTAAGTGTTCAACTCGTTCTACCGAACCAAAGCTTTATAATATGTCAAAATCTAAATATCGAGGCACAATAATTTTTTTAAGACTAAGGGTTTGGAAGCGTTTACCACTTTTGAGTAAATCAAAAAGTGTAATATGTCCTCCGTAGCCAAATTCCATTGTCCACCACCCGATATTTGGACTTTGCCCTTTGATTGAGATAGCTTGACCGCTTGCTTAATAAGCAGTCCCATTGGAATCAGAGGTGTGAGGAATTTAGAGATATAAAGAATTTAAGGATGGTTGGAAAGAGAAGTAAAAGGGAATTGGCTTCTTGATTTTAGAGAGATAGTTAGAGAATGATATGTGTAGGAAAAGTGAGAGTGAGTGTAAATATATTGGTTAGGGGGATAGAAGGGGTAAAATTTAGAGAAAAATGCATGGGAATTGCATGTCCCCTAATTTCCCCACTGCAAGCCACGATTGTGGCCCTGGAAATTCCTACATTTTTTCCCGATTTTTGCTTCTTTTCCTCATTTCACTCTCGAGGTTCTTCCACACCTTATAAGTTCATTATCACCTCATTGTTTCTCTTGCAAAACCATTATCATCCACAATGAAAAATAGAAAAGTAAGAATTCCCAATTCATACTTATGCTTGATCTCCTCAAGATATTCAACTTATTTCAAAAGCACATATAAATAGAAATGGAAACCTAATCTAATACGAAAGATGAAATAACTAAAAGTTGAAAATCATGGGTTGCCTCCCATGTAGAGCTTTGTTTACCATCGCTAGCTTAACGTTCTTTGTTTGCTAATGGTGGTTCAAATGGTTCATGTGATGGTAGCGCGACTATAACTTTCATGAACTTTACTCAAGCTACCAAACCATGCTTCTTACCATCTTTTGATGGAGGACCATCAAGCTCGACAATTTCTACCATGAAGGAACCCATCCAAGACCACAATGAAGTTATAGGTTTTGCTTCAGCCTTTTGGCCATTGCAAAACTTGTATTTGTGAAGCCCAAGTCAGCTCACAAGCATTATGAGCCTTGATCAATGTAGAACCATTGACCAGCCCTTAAATTGACATGTTGAAGCCCATGATAGAGCCCAAGACGTTTTGGAGGTTTAGCACAAGTGCTTGATAAAGAGTTCTTTTGTTATGTGATGAATAAGAGCTTTTAAAGCTCATTAATTTCCTTATTTATTTCTATTTTAGTTTCCTTTTAATTTCTAAAACTTATGGTAGTTTTATGGACAATTATGGGATGTTTTATTTGAATTTATATTGCATTAGTTGCTGAAGGGAAGCCAAAAGGGCTGGAGAAACTAGATCGTGGTTATCCTAGTCTAAAACTTTCCTATTTAAACAACTAGCCTTTTATATTTGTAAGGCATATTATGATGAATGAAAATTGAGATAATTTATAACCCACATCGTATTCTATAATTTTGCTTTAAGAATCACCTCCAAATTCCAAACCATTTGTCTGGAATTTACCTTACAATCTGCCTATTTGCTTGTATTTGGGAAATTCCAATTTTTACGAAACTTCAACCATCTTATCTAAACACCATAACCATCACTTCCAGCCACCTTCTACCGCTACACACCATCAATTGGTATTAGATCCATGGATTTGATGACCTAGGACGTTGGGATTGAAGGTGTTCTCTTAAAGTTTCATTTTTTGTTCAGAATCCGTGAGTTCATCTGATTTGATTGGTTCCTATACCTGCAGTTCAAACTTTTTGTTGCTGTTTTTCTGGGTGATATTAGATATCTCAAACTAGTTGTGACCCAAATTTCAAGTCATTCTGATGTGGTTTGATTGGAGAAATTAATTTCTCAAATCTACCTAGTTTTCTTATGTTATGTTCTGTCCGATTTTTGAAAAGTGAGCTGTTTTGATTCATCTGAATGGGTTAGGCATGGAATTCCTCTTTTAAACTTTCCAAAATTTTAGTTGGATGTCTTTTGAACATTTCTACAAATTTGAAGTCAATCCATGGTCGTTTGCTATAAAAAACAAAATTTTCAATTATGTCCAGTTTTCCTATGCTTTGTCAAAATTTTTGTGTCAATTTGAACGGGTTCCCTTTGGAATTTTTGTAAGATATGTTACAAGTTTATACATTGCTGCGGTGTAAGCCTCTCTATAAAATTTGAGTTCATTTAGAGGCCGTTTACTAGGGAAACAAATTTTTCGCATAAACTGCTGCAAATCCTGTTCTATCGGGAATTGATCAAAGGAGATGGTCTTTTTCTTATGAGGAAACTGTGAAATTATTTTATCAAGAAGGAAACCGTTTGGTCCAGGAATAAAGATGTAAGAAAAGGGAGTTTTTTGAGAGATCTAAGAGGGCTGAATTTCAACGGAAAGCTCAACTTGCACACAAAGCTTTTACGAAAGAAATTAATGCCTTTAGCCTTAAGCTTGAAGCGCTGGGTGTTCAAATCAAGGCTATGGCACAATCTCAATCAAAGGCAGAATTAATGGAGTCTCAAGTGGAGAAAATTTCTTCCTTAGAGTCATCACAATTTTTTAAAGAAAATTGTCATGAAGAAATTATTGAATGTCATGGAGTTATCGATGGATATTTTCTTGTTGATGTGGAGTGTGAACTCTCACATGTTGAAGTTGAGCCATGCGAAGATGTATTATCTTTTGATGGAGAATGTGACAATAAGCCATTGGATTCCATTCTTGATGACAAAGAGACCTCAAATGATGAAGAAATTCAGCAAAATTGTCTTATTACAATTCCTTCGGTCTAAATTAAGACTCTCTTTAATGAAGCTGCCTCTTTGCCACTCATGGATTCCCATCAAATACAGTTGAGAATCAGTCAAAAGAAGGAGTCACTTGAGGCAAAACTATATGAAACTTTAGTCACCTTTAAGTGTAGGCTTGTTCATGATGAAGTAGGCTTGAGATTATTGATATATGACGGAGATATAGTAATGTTTAATATTCTGAAATTTAGGACTATATTTGATGATCACATGATGAGCCATAAGTATGAGTTAATGAATGGCTTGAAGTATGACAATGTCATGACTAGGATAGATCAAGCTTTGCCTTAGTGCGGTGTTGCTTTAAGCTTGAAGATCTGGTTGAGATATTTGTTGATTGATATGAGTATCGGTGGCTTGAAATTTGATGTAATGGAGTTAAGAATGCTATATCCTGAAAAGTTGCTTGATGATGGTAGGGTATTCATTTTTAAATTTGACATGGCCAAGAATGGTAGCCTAATTTGGGTGGATATGTTTCTTTATGATCAAGTGCATTTCACTTTGAATGGCATTGAGTACAAAATTGATCATAATGAAATGGGCCTTAGATTGTTGTTGTACGATAAGGGGAAAATGATAGTTGTGGTGCGATAGAACAATGCTAGTCACTTGCAATATATTTCATGTGGTATGACTTGCGAAGAGGAAGAAAGACCTTTCCAAGAATGGGAGAATGATGAAGGACCGTCAAGCCCAGCAATTTCTACCGTGAGGGAACCCATCCAAGCCCACAATGAAGTTATAGGTTTTGCTTCAGCCTTTTGGCCTTTGCAAAACTTGTATTTGTGAAGTCCAAGTTAGCTCACAAGGATTATGAGCCTTGATCAATGTAGAACCATTGACCAGCCCTTAAATTGACATGTTGAAGTCCATGATAAAGCCCAAGACGTTTTGGAGGTTCAGCACAAGTGCTTGATAAAGTTTTCTTTTCTTATGTGATGAATAAGAGCTTTTAAAGCTCATTAGTTTCCTTATTTATTTCTATTTTAGTTTCCTTTTAATTTCTACAGCTTATGGTAGTTTTATGTACAATTATGGGATGTTTTATTTGCATTTATAGTGCATTAGTTGCTAAAGGGAAGCCAAAAGGGTTGGAGAAACCGGATTGTGGTTATCCTAGTCTAAAACTTTCCTAGTTAAACAACTAGCCTTCTATATTTGTAAGGCAGATTATGATGAATGAAAATTGAGATAATTTGCTTTGCAATTCTTAAGGGTTTGAATGTTTTCCAAAAACATATCATAGGGTTTTATTAGTTTCCAAAAACTAAATGGTTTTGTTTGTTTCTAAAAACAATCACCTATCTTTCACCTATTTAACTTTCCAACCCAATTCCACAATTCCAGCTTTCCTTTTTCAGAACGTCCTGTACAAAAAAAATCATATCTTTTTTATACTCATTACATTGAGAAACTTCCTTCATCAATGTTGTAGTTAACCTCTTTATCTTCAATTTAGCCTCAAGAACTGCCCTAAAATTCCCAGCCGTTTTCCCATAAATGCACTTTGAAATCGTCTAATTGTTAAGTCCGCAGTTTCAGCACTTTGCTCATCCAGAACCAATCTATCAAGAAAATTCATAACTTTGGTTATAGACATCATATTGCCACGATTCCTTCACAAAGTTGTAGCCTACATCCTATTCTACAATTTTGCTTCAAGAATAACCTCCAAATTCCAAGCCATTTTTCGAAATTTTCTTTACAATATGACTATTCGTTTGTACTCAGGAAATTCCAATTTTTACGAAATTTCAACCATCATAACTAAACACCATAACCATCACTTCCATCCACCTTCGACCACCACACGCCATCACCTTTCTTTTTTCATTTTCTTCTTCTTTTGATTCTTTTGTCAGATTCATGGTGATTTTACTTGATTAACTTCTTCAAAAGATTCATTGCTTTTTATAGCATCCATAGATTTAAGAGAATTGCTTATAACATTAGACACTTTAAATGACACCTTATCATCCCCTACTCGTAGAGTCAATTCACCCCTATCAACGTCTACGATAGACTGGACGGTGGGTAAAAATGATATCCCTAGGATAATAGATGTCTCCACATCGTCTTCTTTGTCTAATATTGCAAAATTTGTGGGAAAAGTGAATTTGTCGTGTAAAATCCCGAACCTTTATGTTCATTGAATATAAATTTTTATGTTCAGTGAATAGTAATTTTTGGGGGACCTAACCCTAAAATATTGAAAATTATCTAAACTAAGTAGTAGAGTTCAATAATAATGAAATGAATCAAAAATAAGTCCAATAGGATGGATTTCGGGAGTTCCAAAAGTTTAGGACTAAAATGCCCTTTTTGGAAAGTAATGGATATTAATGATTTTATACCCATTCAAAAATCTTTAAAGCATCAAATCAATAAGTATTGACCCTAATTCGAGTATTTCGTGGTCAATTTGATGATAAGACAGTTGTGGAATATTTTTGAGATTTAATTCGACTAGATGGAGAATTAAATGCATTAAAGGGAAATTTGGTCTTTTTGGTATTCAATAAAGAACAATTTCATCAATTTACAGGGTGTTGGTAATATGATAAGTCATTAGAAGAGAACCAATAGGAAGGTGTCATGTGGAATCCATTAAATGAGTTTAACTTCATTCTTTAACATAATAGTGAGTGTCTGAGAGTGTAAATGTAAGAGACCAAAAAAAAAAAAAAAAGAAGAGAACCAAGTGTGAAGGTCAGCCAAGAAGATAGGAAGAAAAGAGCTTCCATTTTTTACGGGATTTGATGCAGATTTGAAGAGATCTTGATCAAGTAAAGGTGTTCAACAAATACCCAAAGTATTGGAGGAAAAAGTGGTAAGTTTTCCTAGCTTAAAATCCTAATTTTTATGGGTTTTTAGTATGGGATGGATGCGTTTAAGATCAATAGTGCCTTGGTGTTATTTTCGTGTTTCTTTCCATGGAATTGGTTGAATATGACAATAGAGTAATGTGTAGTAGAATTCTGTCTTAGGTTTGTTTGAATCAATCCCATTGTTTTGGCCATAAGTCGACCTACAAACCTCCAAATTGGGGATTCCAACTGGAAATGAAACCTAAAATATATTAATAAAATTTTCTAGGAGAGACCTTGACCTAATTTTGACTGAATCATATTTGAATTTGATATTGAAAATGGTGATCTGATGTTGCCCCTGTGTTGGAGAAGCTTATGATGTTTGGCGCATGTTTCTTGATTTAGAACTTCAAATGGCCTAATTTTTAATCATATGGAAAATAGAGATATAGGGGAACAAATATCTAAAAGACCTCAAAACTTAATGTGATGCATGCATAAGGATGATCAGTCCAAGGCCCGAAACAAAGAGATAAAATTGTCACACGATGCAGACTTTGAATGAACGGATTTTGAATTCGGAAATCCATAATCCACCTAATCTTTTCCAGTCACTGGAAAAATCGGTGAATTGTTAGTTTGGGATACACTCACCAGATCAATTAAACTATCTCAGTTTAATTAAAGAAAACAAAAATAGACTTGTTTGTACAAAAATATTTGATGTTTATATTTCTTTTAATGCTTAAAAATAGACAACAATTGTTCTTTAAATAGAAAAAAAAAGGTTGATCATTTGCTTAGTATTGTAAACGATCAGTCTTTATTAAATAACTTTTAATTGTTTTGCGCAACTAGCTTCATTTAATTCCCCCAACAATAAGAGTGGTTCGTAGCTTAAGAGGCGCGATTCGTGTCGTCCATGCTAGTCCTCAAGACCTTCCAAAATGACTAAGGAATTTAACATCCCTATCACTAACTATGCTCTTTAGAATGCCATGTAAACGAACTACATCCCTAAAAACAAATATGCTATATGCACAGCATCATCAGTTTTATGACATGCTATAAAATGTTCCATCTTCGAAAACCTATCCACAACAATAAAAGTGGAATCATGACCTTTACTAGTCCTAGGCATTCCCAAAATAAAATCCTTAGACACGTCTACCTAAGGTTCTGTAGGCACAAGCAAAGTCGTATACAAACCATACGGCATAACTTTAGACTTAGCCTGACAACATGCAACACATTTAAAACAAATTCTCTTAATATCACGTTTCAATGTGGTCAAAAGAAATGCTCACGCAAAATATACAATGTCTTAGCTATTCCAAAATGCCCCATCAAACCTCCTCCATAAGATTTTCT
>JANZLX010000002.1:35456971-35468522 GCA_025531955.1 Erythroxylum orinocense
TAAGGATGAATTTCCAAGAGTGGAAATTATTTGTTTTTGTTTGAATGAGTTAGAATAATTATGAAAGAATTGAATAAGAAAAAGAAAAGAAAAAAATTTATACCGGATTTCGAAATGATTCGTCATAGGGTTTCCAACGCGATCAGTTTTCTATACTTTGTGTCTCCGGGATGTCGGAATCTGTTTCAGTTCGATACACTTGTTTTCCGATTCGCTTCGATTTGTATTCCGATTCGCGAACTTTCCGCACTTTGTTTCGATTCTGTTTGCTTTTCGATTTTCCGTTTTCTGCATTTTGTTGTTCGATTCGCATTCGATTCAGAATTCTGCTTTTCGATTTTCCGTTTTCCGTTCCGTTTTTTGGTTGGGATCCGGTTCTCGGATCAGGTCCCAACAACAATCCCTGTATAAGATACTTTAAACATCTTAAGTCAAATTATCATTTATGCAATCATCACAAATTCATAATGAAGACTTTCATAAAAATACAAGTAATGTTCCAAATTTAATGAACTTTTTATCTAACAAGTAATTAGATATTATTTAAATATCTCCATACTTTACTCAATGTGTAACATTCCATTACATTTGGGGAGGTTAAAATAGTAAATATGAAAGAGTACTGAGAGATTAGAAATGCATTGCATACTTATGCATTATATGATATACCAATACACGTGAATAGTGAACTTTTGCACATGAAAATAATTGTACATGCATTTATGGATAATTCCGGGTATAATTGAATTGTGATGTAATACTATTGAGAATTTGTGAAATTGTTGTATCGAAAATTTAATTGGTAAGTTTATTTGTTAGTTTTGAATTCTGGTAAATTTTAGGAATAATTCTCCAAATTGTTGAAAGTTATTGGACTGGGAAAAAATGCCAATTGGCAAGTAAATTGATGTATGGAAAATAGAGATAGGAAACCAAATGATATTGGAGAATTGTAAAAAAATGACTCTGAAAATTTCAGGGATGACTTATAATTTGAGTGAAGATGATATTGGAACTTTTAGAGACAAATGAAGTAAAGTTGAATTGTGTTAAATCGTCTAAGATACAAACCTTTAAAATCTTCTAGAGTCTGTTATTAATTGAGTCCTGTAACCAACTCCAACTAACGGACGTTCTAGTACATTTTTTAATTACATCGTCTGCGTTTTGCTTAGATGTGTGTACTTTGTCTGCATCTTGCTTAGATGTGTCTGCTTTGTCTGTGTCTTGCTTAGATGCGTGTTCTTTGTCTGCGTCTTGCTTAGATGCGTTTACTTCGACTGCGTCTTGCTTAGATATGTGTACTTTGTCTATGTCTTGCTTAGATGCGTCTACTTCGTCTACGTCTACTTCATCTGATCCATCTAAGACTTGATCTGTCTGAGACTTGATCCGTTTGAGACTTGACCCGTCTGATCTGTCTGAGACTTAATCACTTCATCTGATCATCTCAGACTCAATCATTTCTTCTGATTCACTTTTGACGCTTCATCTTATTTAGCTTTTACTTAAGTATCGTCTTAATTTGATAAATTGTGCCACATATAATTGTTTGCTCATTTAACAAATTCATCAAAACAGTTCACACATTATTATTATTATTTTTATTTGACTTTCATCAAAATCAATAGAAGAAGTGAAGTCTTCTCGACTTAACAGACCCATTTCACGTTTCTTTATATACTTGAAAGACTAAGTTACTTTTTGACTTAGTCTTTTCTTTAAAACTATCTTCTGCAAGCTTTTTTCCTTCATGGACTTTTGATTCACTGAAATCTTCCCTAGAGTTATATCTTGCTTTCATCTACTGTTTGCTATTCCAACTTCGTTATCTATTCCTTTTTGCCTCAAGAAAAACCTAACCTAAACCACCTTCAAGATGATGTACGTGGATGCATGAGAGTTAGGGCTTCTTGGAGTTTTTGAAGATTTTGGAGTTTTATCAAGAAAGTATTATGTAAATCCTTTGGAGTTGTGATTTTATGAAACAAAAATGGTGATTTATTGTCCTGTAATGAATAAGAGAAAAATGGACATTTTTCATGTTTACTGTGAATAAAAGATGAAAACGTGAATTTGTGGATTTTTGGTTTTGATGATAAAAATGTTATAAGATAGCGTAGAAATGATTTTGAGTTAGAAAGAATCATAAAAATATGCATGAAAGAGTACAGAGATATGGAAAGTTGATAGAGAAATACAAACTCTATTTTTCTTTTTATAGTGTATGTATGTATATATGTGGGTTTTGAGATTTTTAGAGATGACCAAAAGAATAAAATTAGAGTTGAGGAATAGTTGTAAGATGATGGTCTAAGATGAAAAAGATTGTGTAAAGGATAGTTAGAGGAAGAAATTTAAGTGAGTATGACCAAATTACTTCATTTTCATTGTCTAAATGATCCCGAACAGTAGACCCGAAATTTAGTTTTTGAGAAAATTTTGAAGGTGATTCAATGAGTTATGAATTGTGATTTTAATGATTTTGTTGAGGTATAAACCTAAGTATAAATTATACTTAGGTGAGTCTTGATATGGGATTGATTTTGTGACGAAACTAATGGATAAATACCCAGAATTGTTATGAACATGCATTGTGCATATTTCATATGCATACATTTGCATTTTTAAATACTTACAATTGTGCCAAATTGTGACATGCATATATTGCTTATTATAGAGGAGCAAATGGAACTTCAACCTCTAGATGTTGCTGGAACTTTTAGGCACTAGCTTCATGAGTGACTATTGGGTAACCTAGACGGTCTCACTCAATTAATTATTTGATTTTATTATATTTGTATTTTTGAATGACTGTGATTTGATTGTGTTGATTCCGAACAATAAAGGTCTAATGATTGTGATATGTAAATGAGATATTGAAGTGCTACTTGTATGTGAATATGACGAATTAAATATTTCATGACATGATTGGTTATGAGAGATGCATTTCATACATGAATGCATAATCAGATAATGAGAGTTGTGACTTGAATAGCCACCGAAAACGAGCTTAAAGCTCCAAATGTGATTACGAGACAAAGGTTCACTATGTAAAATGAGCCCTGTATCTCCAATGGATAAGGAACAGTATGAATGAGCCCGATATCCACAATAGATACGAGACTGTTTAGGCACTCGGTCACAACAACGTAATAATTAGAAAAGAGTCACATAAGCATTTCATATGCATTTTAATAAGTATGTTTGATTGATTGAAATGCAAAATTGCCTATGCTTAAGTAAGAATGTGATATGTGATCAATTATGCAAAGATGTGAATAAATTGTTACATGTATTGATGTGATGCATGAATGGGTGAACCATCGATGATGGTTACCTCATTGAGTTCACAAAATTCACCAAAATTGCAACGTTGACTTTTTAAGACTGAGAGACGACTCTAGTTACTGAGAGACTCTACAAGCAGCGTAGACTTGTGATTTCGGAAGAGAAGTCATGGCTCAAAGGTTGCTCAACTGGGTTTGGACAGATTAGATAGATTTTGTGTATTTCCTCTTTCATGTAGCACTTTTGTATTAGGCTATGATGATGTACATGTAGGGAATGTTGAAAGATATATTATAGATCTTCGGTTTTTATGAAACGAAATGAAGAAATTTTGAGTTTTAAAATATTATGACTTTCTTAATGACATTCATAAGAGAATAAAGATATATGATGCCATGTTAAATGAATATAGTGATTAAACATAGCGCACCATTATCGTAGGATATGTACTGAAATGTCCTACGGGCATCTCGGTATATACCTTACGGTAAGGGGACGCTACGCTATGAGATTGACTATTTCCTTAATAAAGAAAAAAAAACATAAGTTTTTTTTACGCTTTATTAAGGTTCAGTATCAATAAAACGTATAATTATAATCTAATTACAAGTTAATTCATAATGTACATTTATCCTATAGATTTTTTTTATATCAGTCGAGTAAACAAATATGTATGATATAGATAATGTTTTTAAACAACTATATTACTAAAACTAAAACCAACTGATTGTCTTTAGTACATAAACCAATAATATGCTTAGTCGCAACAATAACCATATTTAACGTGAAGTGCCATTTGTAAGCTTGCAAAACTACATCTTTATTTATTTGTGGTCAATGAGTTGGAATATCTATTTTTGTGAAATAAGCCAAAACTTTTTCTTCTATTATAAAATATCACAAATTATTTTTTTCAATGACGTTTTTATGAATGGGGATGGGCGAGTTAGGAGTCTAGTCTAATTAGGCTCTTGTAACTCAAAATTCAATTAGGTCAATGTCAAAATAATGTTGTTTTTGTTGCATTTAGATTGAGTTGATGTTTGATAAGTTGTCGTTTTCGAAATGTTCTAGCTCTATTTTGTCATCGTTTTTACTTTTTACATTAATTGATATTGAATTTCTTTTAGTTTTGTAAATTTGGTACTGCTCCTTTGTTTTTGAAATTTGTAGATGCTTTGTGATTTTACATGGTTAGACCGTGTAAAATTACACGGCCTGTGTGATTTGAAGCAAGGATGCACGCACCCAGACCCGAAGGTTATACGGCCTGACGATGTGAAATCACATGGGCTGTGTATGACGGTTATTTTTTGATAGTTTCAGGGGTTTAAAGAGAGAAACTGGAGATTAAAGGGGAGACTTTTTGACAAGTAGAGAAACAACTGAGGAGGATTGAAGATCGATAGGAGAAGAAGGGAACAAATAACAAAGAAGAACAATTTGGAGATTGACAGGTCAAGATTCAAGACACAATTGGAGTCCCTTTTTCTTCCTTTTTCCATTTTTAATTTTATCCTCAATGTCTATGTTAATAGTTTTTACTTTTATGATTAATTCAGTTATGGATCCTTAAATTCTCTTATTCTAAGATGTTTGTTTCAACTTGGGATTTATGTATTAAACCTTGTGTCTTTATTTCTAAATTCAATGTTGACTTAATTTCAGTTAAGTAATTTTGTCTATTATTGATTTGACCTTTCTAATATAGGATTCTTAATTGAATAATGATGGATGTTAAACTAGGTATTGAAAAGTGATATTTAATATCTGAATTGCTAGATTAGACCTAATCGAAAGAACATCTAGAAATAGAATTCTTCGTTAGGAGTACTTGAAAAACCCCACGATGTTCATTGGGTTGAATTTGGTTTTTAGCCTAGGAAATTGGTTTTAAAAATTGAAATCAACCCGTTGATTACTTTGAAAGATTTAATTGACAATAATGAGTTAATATACTGGATCAGTGATTTATTTCATAAGGATTACATGATTTCTTTGTTGAAATGAACTCCTAGAATATTAGTTCAAATTATGCTAATCGTGTATTGACATTTCTTTAACAACCAAACTTTTATATTTGATTGATTAGCAAATTTAGGAGGTATAAATTTAGTATTTTGATCTAGTCCTTGTGGATCGACACTTGACTACTGCAACTAAACCCATACACTTGCGGAGCCTATCAATTTTTTGGCGCCATTTTCTGGGACTTGTGTCAAATATTGAATTTTTCTGAACAAAATTGACTAAGCTTTTCTTATTTCCATTTTAGTTATAGGTTTATTGGTATCTGTTTGGCCCATAAGTTTGTTCACTATCATTTGGGTTGTTCGTGCAGTAGTGAACCGCAATTTATATGCAATTTACTTTCACAGCCCCATTTGATCCTGAGATCGAGAGAACATATCACAGAAGGAAGAAACAGAGGTTTGAAAACAAGAAGAAGGTGACAACTTTCAGCAGTAGTAATACAATGGCAGAAGGAGTAAGACTAAGGCTCTGTGATTATGCAGAGCCAACAGTTTAAGAAAACACTTCGGGGATTTGGAATCCAACTGTGGAAGCAAATAATTTTGAGTTAAAACCAACTCTTATTTCTATAGTTCAACAGTCGTAGTTTGGAGGGTCACTTGTCGAAGACCCAAATATGTTTTTGACAGTCTTCCTTAAAGTTTGTGACACTTTGAAAATGAATGGAGTCACTCCTGATGCCATTCGACTCCACCTTTCTCCATTCTTTTTAAGGGATAAGGCAAGAGCATAGCTTCATTCACTTCCAGCAGGCTCAATTACTACTTGGGATCAACTCTCAAGGACATTTTTAGTCAAGTATTTCCCTACAAGCAAAACGGCGAATCTTAGGAATCAAATTTCAATATTCACGCAGAAAGATGATGAGACACTGTATGAGGCATGGAAGCGTTATAAAGATTTATTTCGGATGTGTCCATACCATGGCTTACCATCCTGGATGGTCCTTCATAACTTCTACAATGGATTACTCCAGTCAATGAGGACTTTAATCGATGCAGCAACTGGTGGAGCGATTTTGAATAAAACATATGCTGATGCATACAATCTCATTGAAGAGATGGCTCTCAATCATTACCAATGGTCCAATGAACGAGAGGCAGCAAAACGCACTCCAGGTAAGTATGATGATGATGCACTCACGATACTTTCTGCTAAAGTTGATGCCATGACTCATAGGTTAGATCATTTAAATGTTAATTTTGTGAATGCTAGTAGTTCTGTTTCTGCATGTGAAATCTGTGGTTCTGTTGATCATTTATATGTTAATTGTCAAGCTAGTAATCCTTTTTCCCAAGATCAAAGTAGTGAGCAAGTTCATGCCATAAACAATCTTAACCAAAGATCTCAATTTGGCCCGCATTCAAACACTTATAACCCAGGTTGGAGGAATAATCCAAATTTCTCCTAGCGGAATAACCAAAATCTCCCATTTGAGCCAAATGTTAGGCAACCTCCTGGATTTCAAAGACTTCCCAATCCATCGGGACCTCCAAAATCAAACTTGGAACGCATGATGGAATCTATGTTCCTAGCCCAAAGACAACAAGATGAAACTATCAAGCAATTAACCTCTAAGGTAGACTTATGAGCTGCTCATAATAAGTTGCTTGAGAACCAAATAGCAAATCAGGCTAGTTCATCACCTCCACCACTAGGTAAATTACCTAGTCAACCTGAAACCAATCCTAGGGAGCATTATAAAGCTGTGACTTTGCAAACTGGAAAACAATTAGCAGGATGCTATGATCCTAGGAATGAGGTTGTAAAAGAGAGGATAATTAAAACTCAAGACAAAGGAAAAAGGATAAAAGTTGAGAAAGATAATGAAAGTGAGGATGCTGATCTTTCTGAGGAACCAAAACAACCACCTCCAAAACTATACACTTCACCAATTCCTTTTCCTCATAGAATGGCCAAGGCCAAGCTAGATGCTCAATTTGGGAAATTCTTAAAAGTGCTTAAAAATTTGTACATCAACATTCCTTTCACCGAAGCACTTTCTCAAATGCCTTCTTATGCTAAGTTTCTAAAAGAAATCTTATCAAATAAAGGAAAGTTAGAAGAGCATGAAACTGTTGCCTTGACTGTTGAGTGTAGTGCTGCAATTCAAAACAAACTTCCTCCAAAACTCAAAGATCCTGATAGTTTTTCAATTCCTTTCCAAATTGGTAAAGTTACAATTGAACGTGCTTTGTGTGATTTAGGGTCAAGTGTGAGTTTAATGCCATTATCTTTGTGTAGAAAGCTTGATTTAGGAGAATTGACACCCACTACTATTGCCTTGCAATTAGCAAGTTGATCTGTTACATATTTTGTTGGTGTATTGGAGGATGTGCCTATTAAAGTAGGTAATTTATATATGCCTGTTGATTTTGTTATTTTGGAAATGGAAGAAGACACCCGCACCCCAATCATACTTGAAAGGCCATTTTTGGCTACCACAGGATGTCAAATAGAAGTGAAAAATGGAAAATTATCTTTTGAGATTGGTGAGGATTGTGTTTATTTTGATCTTTCAAAAGCTACTAAATTTTCGAGCTTGTCTGATGATTTTATTGTAGAATTGATATAATTGATTCTATTGTAAATACCCATTCGTCTAGCCAACATTCAGAATATTTTCTTGACCATTGTTTCATTACTAATGGAGCATCGAGTGATGAGATTCCAGAAGTGGCCATGATTGCTAAAGCTTTAGCAAATCTCCCTACAAATTACAAGGCTAAAGAGAAGCAATTTGAAGTTCTAGAAGTGGATCAACAAACTGAAGTGAAAGCACCTGAGGTAGAACTCAAACCTCTTCCTTCCAATTTAAGGTATGAATTTCTGGGCCCTAATTCTACGTATCCTGTGGCTGCGAATGCTAACTTGGATGTTGTTGATATTGAAAAACTTGTTAGCGTTTTAAGAAACATAGAAAGGCCATATGTTATTCTTTATATGATCTTAAAGGAATTCATTCTTCTGTGTGCATGCATAGAATCTTAATGGAGGACGACCATAAGCCCACTATTGAAAATCAAAGGAGATTAAATCCTAGTATGTAAGAAGTGGTCAAAAATGAAAATTTGAAATTGCTTATGGCTGGCATAATTTATCCTATTTCGGATAGTAAGGGGTTAGTCCAGTGCATGTAGTTCCTAAAAAAGGAGGGATGATAGTAGTGGCAAATGAAAAGAATGAAATCATTCCAACTAGGACTGTCACTGGGTGGAGAATGTGTATCGATTGTCGTAAGTTGAATTCTGTAACTAGGAAAGATCATTTTCCCCTTGCCTTCATTGACCAGATGTTAGAAAGACTTGCTAGGAACTCTCATTTTTGTTATCTTGACCAGTATTCGGGTTTCTTCCAGATTCCTATTCACCCACAAGATCAGGACAAAACACTTTTACATGCCCATATGGTACCTTTGCCTATAGGAGAATGCCTTTTGGTCTTTGTAATGCCCCTACCACTTTCCAGTGTTGTATGATGGCCATATTTTTTTATTTCATTAAAAACATAATGCAAGTGATTATGGACGATTTCTCTGTTTATGGCTTGTCATTTGATGATTGTTTGAAAAATTTGTCAAAAGTGTTGAAAAAATGTGAAGAAGCTAATTTAGTTTTGAATTGGGAGAAGTGCCATTTTATGGTCCAAGAGGGGATTGTACTGGATCATTTGGTTTCCAGTAAAGGTATTGAAGTTGACAGAGCCAAGTGGAAGTAATTGAAAAATTGCCCCCACCTACTTTTGTTAAAGGTGTGAGAAGTTTTCTTGGACATGTTGGTTTTTACTGACAATTCATCAAAGATTTTTCTAAAATAGCAAAGCTTCTAACACGTTTACTTGTAAAGGATATACCTTTTGAATTTAATGAGGATTGTTTAAGTGCTTATTACAGGTTGAAAGATGCTTTAGTTTCAGCTCCAATTATGCAAGCGCTTAATTGGAATCTTCTATTTGAAGTGATGTGCAGTGTAAGTGATCACGCTTTGGGAGCTATTTTGGGACAAAGAAAAGACAACAAGCCTTATGCCATCTACTACGCTAGCCGTACTCTGGATGAGACTCAAATCAACTATGCCACCACAGAAAAAGAATTTTTAGCTGTTATTTTTTCTCTTGAAAAGTTTAGGTCTTACCTAATTAATTCTAAAGTTATTTTCTTTATAGATCACGCAGCTATTCGGCATTTGTTGAAGAAGAAGGACTCCAAGCCACATCTTATCTGATGGGTTTTATTATTGGAAGAACTTGACATAAAAATTAAGGATAAAGCTGGTACTGAGAATGTGGTAGCCGATCATCTGTCTAGAATTACTATTTCCAGTGAAGACTGTCCGATTGATGATTCTATGCTAGGAGAACAACTATTGGATATATCATCTCTTATAACACTGTGGAATGCAGATTTGGTTATTTACATCGTTTGTGGACTGTTTCCACCAGAGATCACTTATCAGCAGAAGAGGAAACTCGTCTCTGATGCCAAATATTATGTGTGGGAAGAACCATTACTATATAAATATTGTGGAGATGGTATTTTTCGACGATGCTTGCCTAAAGATGAGGTCCAGAGTGTTTTTTATCATTGTCATTCGACAGTTTATGGTGGTCATTTCGGTCCAAATAAGACAGATGCCAAGGTTCTCTAAGTAAAATTTTTCTGACCTACTTTGTTTCGTGATGTAAAGGAATATGTAGCTACATGTGATAATTGCCAGTGGATGGGCAATATATCAAAGAGAGCTGAGATGCCCCAAATTGGAATATTAGAGGTTGAATTGTTTGATGTTTGGGGAATTAACTTTATGGGTTCGTTTTCTAAATCCCATAACAATCTCTAGATTTTAGTAGCAGTGGATTATGTTTCGAAATAGGTAGAGGCAGTTGTGACTTCCACGAATGATGCTAAGGTTGTAATCAAGTTCTTAAAGAAACATACATTCACTCGTTTCTGAATTCCAAGAGCCCTTTTGAGTGACAATGGTACCCACTTTTGTAATAAGCCCCTTAAGGATCTTCTCCGAAAATATGGTGCCTTTCATAGGATTGCTGCACCTTATCACCCTCAAACAAGTGGGCAGGTTGAAGTTTCTAACCGAGAAATCAAGGGTATTTTAGCAAAGACAGTTGATAAGTCAAGGAAGGACTAGTCTTTACTCTTTGGCCCTATTGTACGACTTTTAAAACACCTTTGGGTACCACACCATATAGGATTGTGTTTGACAAAACATGTCATTTACCAGTGGAGTTAGACCACAAAGTCTATTGGTCTGTTAAAACTTTAAACTTTGACATGAAACCTGCTGGCGAAAAGAGGGCAATGCAATTGAATGAGTTGGACAATTTAAGATTGGAAGCTTATGAGAGTTCCGGTTTGTACAAGAAAAAGACCAAGCTGTGGTATGACAAACGTATTACCAAGAAGCGGTTTGAAGAAGGTGATTTAGTTGTGTTATTTAACCCTTGTTTTTGTCTTTTTCCAGGTAAACTCAAGTTTATATGGTCTGGTCCATTTTGAGTTCTACAAGTGTTTCCATATGGCGCGGTTGAGGTTTGGAGTGAAGTTTTCGAAGCCTTCAAGGTCAATGGACAGCTCCTGAAGCTTTATTTTACAGGACATCCATTAGGTGCCACAACAACTTTGGCACTTTCTGAACCACAACAATGCTGATATACTTTACCGGTTTGCTCACACCATTTAATGAGCTTTATTTATACAGATTTTGCTTAAGTTCGTTGGTTATTTCAAGTTTGTACAAAATTTTATTTTTTTGATAATAAAAAAGGGGTTTAGTGACTTACACGGTATACCCGTGTGAATTCACACGGACCGTATTAATTCTAGACTGGCACTTAATTTTCACCCAAAAGTTACACGGTCTTACCATGATTATTTACATAGACTATGTACCTTCTAGCATGAAACTTGATTTTCACCTGAAAGTCACACGATCTGACCGTGTATATTTACAAAGATTGTGTAACTCTCAGCCTTCCAATCACTTCTTGCCTGAAAGTCACATGATCTACCCATGTGAATTCACACGGACCATGTGACGCTTTTTAGCTTCCATCTTTGTTAATGATTTCTCTATTTTCTCTCATTCTTTCAATTTCATTTTCGTGTCTCAACTTCTTAACCCTAAAATCCATCTTCTCTATTCTTCACTCCATCTTCATCTTTAACCTCACCTTCATCCCCCAAATTGTGCTGCAGCCTTCGAGAGGG
>JANZLX010000003.1:7315-17445 GCA_025531955.1 Erythroxylum orinocense
AATTACAATATAAGTAATTAAAATATGATTAATTAATTAATTAAAATATAATAAATTTTTATTTCTCAATATTTTTTTACAAATCAACTACTGTTAATGATAATAGTAATCATTCTTTCCTCTTAACCAACCATAATAATAATAATAATCATCATCATCATCATTCTCATTTTTCACTATATTCATTCTCAATGCAAACAGTGTAATTGAATTCATTTCTATTATTGCTGAGTTTGTTCCAAACATTGTAAATTGAATTCAATTCAATCTTATTAATGTAATTGAATCCAATTCATTAATAAATTTAATTAAAAAGTTTCCAAACAGCCCGTATGAGTTTGAAAGTACAATACAATGAGTATCTTTCTTTTCTTTGGTTGTTCTCAAAGCTCAATCTCGTTCGAATAAGTAGCTAGGTATTGATGAACTAATGGTGATGGCAAATAGTGATACTCTCTTTAAATAACAAGCAAAATAAAAATAAGAAGAAACGATTTGTTGTAAAAATAATTAATAAAAACATAAATAACTCAAGAGTACGATGAAATAACAAAACAAATGGCCTTTTATTCATTATCACCATATATATATATATATATATGCGTGTCGGATGAATATCATTTACCAGTCTTGTCTTAATTGAATTTGCAAATACAATGACCACTTTCCTCTCCCTCTCTCTCTCAGACTCTTGTTCTTTTTTTTTCCCCCCTCTCAAGCTCTCTCTCTCTCTCTCTCTCTCTCTCTCTAACGTTGAAGCTGGCATAAGTAGCTACTATAGAACTAATGCAAATAATGATAATACTCTCTTTAAATAACGTAAGAAGGTGGCTTGGGCAAGCCCTTGACCACACCACAGAGCAAAGCATTGTCGGGAATGTTGTACTCATCCCTGAGAGAGCGTTCCGGAGATAACACACTGATATAGAGTTGTTGGCCAAGGTAGGTCCTTTCCCACATCTCTGATCTCAGATTCCACATTCCAGCGTTATCGAATGTCAGTAGAATTGCTGCCCATGATTTTGGGAATACCGGCACTGTGTTTCTGCTTACAGCATCCAAAAGATTGTAGTTCTTCCTCTTCTCAGGCGTCCATGTCCCAGGCTCCACACTACATGTATGTATGTCAATTCAATTCTTAAACACAACCATTTACTATAGTACACTAATTATATATGTTATCTACTTACCCCACTGCGAAGAATGAATGACCAGCCAAGTGATAGGTCTGAATGCTCTTCTCGGGATTCTCTAAGATGATCTCCACAAAGGTGCGGAACGTCAAGTTCAGGACATTGGGCTGTGATACAATCTCACCAATCTTAGCCGGGGGGTCATCTGGTATGACGTCGTACTTGAACACCTTGTCCGCAACTCCATAATATTCTGCAAGCTTGAGTGGAGTAGGTGGATCAACGTGAGAGACGCCATTGAGTGCATACCGAAGCTTACCACCTGATCTGCTCGCCGAGCTCACCAACTTAATGGTGCGAGTAATGTTGATGGCTCCATAGTGGAAAGAGCCCTGAGGGTTGGGCCTTGCAGCACTGGCCGTTAGGTTCCAACGGAATGAGCGGAACTGATTGAGAGACCATGCCCATCCCACAGGTGCCTCTGCAATCTCCGATGATGCTGGTCCCTTTCCATTAGTGTAACGAATGATGCCCTTGCCCGTGAGCACTGTTTTGGTAAATCTGGTGGAAGCCACCATGTAATAGTCCTTTGGTTCTTGGTCCGCAGTCACAAGAACACCGTAGCACTGCCCAACATGGACATCAAGTGACTCGTACAAGTTCTGCTGAACGTGGGACCCCTCCATCTCCACAAGCTTCAAAGGATGTCCTTGGATTCTGAAGTTGAGGGATGTCTTAAGACCCGTATTACAAATTCTATACTTGTAAGTCTTTCCAGGCTTCATGGTGAAGAGAGGCTCATCTTTACCATCACCCTTGGCGACTTTACCATTGATCAGAACACCTTCGGGTCTGCCAATGGATCGTCCGCTGTCAAGGAACTTTCTCAGAGAGCTGTGGCTCTTAGTGTACCAATCATGAATAATCACAGTGTAGTCATCCTCAGGATCTGCATATGGCACAGGGATGAGCAGACGACTGTTGATGTGGAGGCCTCCGAATGCACCAGCTGCCCTATGCATTCCAGTACTAGGGTAGTACATGTAACTTCCGATTTGATCTTTTACCTGGAATCGATAAGTAAAGTTGCTTCCTGGCGGTATTGGGCAGTTTGTTCCCAGGACTCCATCTTGCCACGAGTTCTTCCTCTGCTGTACGCCAGTCCTGCATGCAATAAAGTAACCCTATGTGCAATAAGATGTATTTGGATATGCTAGCAGTTAAGTTGGACAAATCAATACGAACATAATAACATAGGACAGGTTAGGTACGTAACCATGTTATAAGGAATGGCTCGTCAAGGTTATTGAAGACATTGACGACAATGTTATTATTACTGGTGGAATTGATAACAGGTCCAGGGAACTCGTTGTTGATGAGAATGACTTGTTGGGGAACACCAAGAGGAGAGAGTGTGCCGTAGGTGATGTTCCATGTAAAGAACAAGTAAGGGTCTTCACCTCTGACCCCAAGCATTGCCCCTGCTGAGAGGCACAGTAACACCATTAACATCCCTACCATCTCCTGAAGATTAAACTTCTTTTCTTCCTCTATAGCCACCAACTCCTTTTTCCTAACTCAACTAACTGCAATTCAAACTCTTTACTCTTCTTTTATATATTAATTGCATAATTCTGGAATAATAGCTTGCCTCCCTCGTAATCCCTTTTATAACTACTAAAGGGTTAGTTTTTCCGATGGAGGACAAGTTGCAGACCATTTGCCAACCTGAAATTCTGTTGGATCTTGCTCCTTCCATTGCGCCCTTCCTTACACTTCTCACCGCTACTTTGAAGTTTGACCCCTACAAATTCTCTAACCTTAACCTATTTAATTTCTTCCACATGATTAATCCCACTTCATAATATGTATGACAATTTATAGTCAGCTACCAATTGCACAACTTTTTAGAGGGTTTGCAAGTTATTTTTAGATAATTTTATACACGGGCGATTAAATTAATATGTATGGTTATTAGTGTTTTTCAGGAAAAAAGTGGCAATCATATTACAAGCAAATTATACCTTCCACCAGTATTTTTTTTTAAATTTTATTAATTAGGACTCCTGTAATTTCATCTTTATCTAGGAACCTTATATTTTATGGAATCTCACACAGACACAATATCCAACTTTTTAGGTACGTAGTCCATTTTCTAGCAATATTATTATATTGTTTTAAAGCTTTTTCTCATTAAATTTGTTCAAAATTCGAAAAGACCTTGGAGTTAAATTTAAAAAAAATACAAGTTTGTATGTTTCAAACTAAATTAAACTATTAAAATGTGCAACAAAATTAACCCTAAAAAGCAAAATTAATGAGAAATTGACTTTTAATTTAAGAGACTTTTAAAAACTTCAAGATTTGATGAAGACTTATTGAAATTTACTCCCACTTGACGTATATAATGCTTAGAGGTCCTCTATTTATAATATTTTAGCATTAGAAGGTTATAAATAGCACAATACATAATTCATAACGTCTTTGGAAACCTAATTATATTGATGTACACCATCATGCCATTGCATATGTGTGCGTGTGTGTTTGTGTATCACTTTAACGATTATATTGTTAGACTAAATCAAATTGTGGTTGAAGAAGGCATATAGGTACTCTTCTAATAGAACTTCTCTGAACTTATCATTCTTCTTCATCCTTAAGTTTATTAATAATTTTTTACACTATAACAAGTGTCATGTGAAATTTCATAGTTATTTGTGATGTTAATGATTACCGAAAGCCAATTACAGATCTCAAATAGGTTGAGAACAGAAGGGATTAAATCTTAAGCAGCCAATATATAAGCGGCTTTAGAGAGTGGATGCAAGTTGGAACCAATACATTAAGAGGTTAATTGCGGATTTTAAGGAGCTAGAAGTAGGTACAATACAGATAAACAAGTGTTCCAATCCAAGGCCAGCAGTCAAAGGGGTGACAAGAATAGGAATTTGTTTATAGTGAGCGGTTAGAAATGGGCGGAATGCGAGGGTGATCCTTAATTAGGGAGCTAATGCCTAGTATATAAGAGGCCAAGATGGCCCTTTCAAATTGTGGAAGAAGGCAAAAGTTCTTCTTCCATTAGGTTTAGATCTTATAAATCAAAAGTTATCAATTTGTTTTTTACCTGACAGGGAATTATCAATTATAGGGAAGGGTTAACAGATTAGGAAAAAGAAAAGAAAAAGGATGACTGGGGGGCGGGTGATATTTATGTTGTTGCTAGGGGCAATGCTAGGGGTTAGGGGTGAAGACCCTTACTTGTTCTTCACATGGAACATCACATATGGCACACTCTCTCCTTTAGGTGTTCCTCAGCAAGTTATTCTCATCAACAATCAATTCCCTGGACCCGTCATTAACTCCACCAGCAACAACAACATTGTCGTCAATGTCTTCAATCACCTTGACGAGCCATTCCTTCTCACATGGTACATGTTCATACATTTCTCTATAAATATACCAATGTTTTATACAGCAATTTACGATGTGCACTTTGCAGGAGTGGCATTCAGCATAGGAAGAACTCATGGCAAGATGGAGTGCTGGGAACCAACTGCCCTATTCAGCCTGGAACCAACTTTACTTATCGATTCCAGGTTAAAGATCAAATAGGCAGTTATATCTACTATCCGACCACCGGCATGCACAGGGCAGCTGGTGGCTTCGGTGGCCTCCATGTCAACAGCCGTTTGCTCATCCCTGTTCCTTATGCCGATCCTGAGGATGATTACACCGTCATTCTTAACGATTGGTACATCAAGAGCCACACCACCCTGAGGAACTTCTTGGATAGCGGACGTACCCTTGGCAGACCCGATGGTGTCCTCATCAATGGAAAGATGGCCAGGGGAGATGGCAAAGACGAGCCTCTCTTCACCATGAAGCCTGGAAAGACGTACAAATACAGAATCTGCAATGCTGGTCTTAGGACATCCCTCAACTTCAGGATCCAAGGCCACCCTATGCAGCTAGTGGAGATGGAAGGTTCACACGTTGTGCAGAACATTTACGAGTCTCTTGATGTTCACGTTGGTCAGTGCTTCAGTGTTCTGGTGACTGCCGACCAGGAACCTAAGGACTATTACATGGTGGTTTCCACTCGATTTACCAAGAACGTTCTCATTGGTAAGGGTATCATTCGCTACACCAATGGCAAGGGCCAAGCTTCAGCTGATTCTACGATCAACGAGGCACCTGTGGGTTGGGCCTGGTCTCTCAACCAGTTCCGTTCTTTCCGTTGGAACCTAACGGCCAGCGCAGCCAGACCCAATCCTCAGGGGTCTTATCATTATGGTGCCATTAACATCACTCGCACCATCAAGCTTGTGAACTCAGCCAGTAGAGCAAGTGGCAAGCTTCGTTATGCCATAAACGGTGTGTCTCACATTAATCCACCTACCCCACTCAAGCTTGCAGAGTACTTTGGGGTTGCGGAAAAGGTCTTCAAATATGACACAATTCAAGACAACCCAGGAGCTGAGATTGGTGGTGAGATTGTGTCACAGCCCAATGTCCTTAATACGACCTTCCGTAATTTTGTGGAAATCATCTTTGAAAATCATGAGAAGACCCTCCAATCTTATCACTTGGATGGTTATTCCTTCTTTGCAGTAGCGTAAGTTTGTGTATCTTTGTCAAATCTGGATGCTTTTTATAACAAATTTGTTATATGACAATTTCTGATTGATTCTATGTAATGTAGAGTGGAGCCTGGCACATGGACACCTGAGAAGAGGAAGAACTACAATATCTTGGACGCAGTGAGCAGGACCACAATCCAGGTATTCCCAAAATCATGGGCAGCTATTCTCTTGACGTTCGACAATGCTGGAATGTGGAACATAAGGTCTGAGATATGGGAGAGGACGTACCTTGGCCAACAACTATACGTCAGCGTTCTTTCACCCGAACGTTCCCTCAGAGATGAATACAATATTCCTGACAACGCATTGCTCTGTGGCATCGTCAAGGGCATGCCCAAGCCTCAACCATACGCCGTCTAAACTAAATTCAATTCAATGCATGTGCGGACTGTGCATGTGTTAACCCTTTCCAAATTAATTTGCAATAAAAATATTTAATTCCTCTGCCTAATTTAACCTCTCTTTCCAATCATTCATGTCTTGCATAAGATGCCAAAACTATACATTATAAATAATATTCTCCAAACTGATTTTCCTTTCCTAAATTAAGTTGAAACATTTGGAATTTGAATATGAAAATGCTTGAATCAAGGCATTACATTTAATAAGAAAATGAACAACTAGTAAAGATTGCCAAAAAGTTGCTGTGCATAACTTGGCTGAAAGAGAAGCAAGCAAGCATATCCTCAAAAATGTTCACAGCCATGAATTGACCCTTGCAGTAGAAGCTAATAGCGATGTCAATAACTATTTGGTCTTCTTTCAATCTGGACAAACAAACACAGATGTTGAGATATAAGGATCACACCACTAGCAAACTGTCAATTACAACTTATTCTCTGTTCTTTCCGATTTAAAGAATCGGATTATTCCATAGATTCAGAATGGGATAAAGTAGCAAGAAAAGAATTTAACACCAAACACCTATTTGCTGGACCAAGGAAACCCCTTGAAACCAGAATAATAATCTTATGTTTTGACAATTTTTTTTATGTAACACACAATGAAACCTTAGTTATAAATTCCGGATCGAATATAAAAGGGCGGTAAATGAAAAAATGCGAAAAATACCTAATTTCGTTCCATAACTTCAAACAAATTTTCTGAGGCTAAAGCGAGTGCGAATTTACTATCGCCTTCACGGCAACTGCTCAGCGGGAGGCGAACAATTCTTTCTACAGTTTTCTCAAAATGTAATCTTTCTTAATAGGTTAGAGAATCCTTATACTTACGAATGATATGAGCAACTGTAGGAGACCTTAACTTTTATATATAGCATTTATATTGGGCTTCCTCATCACATACCCGATATGAGTACAGTACATATTAATCGGGATTCATTTTTCTCCTAACACTACAAGGAAGAGGGGGGTATGCCGACGGAATATCTCAGACAGAATATATCCGTCTGAGATTACTGACGGTGTAGTCGGTAAATTTGGTTTAAAAACGACGTCGGTTTGTGGCAGGGGAGACATTAAAATATTGTCCAAAACGACGTCGTTTTGTAAAAGGAAAACGACGTCATTTTGGTAACATCATTAAAAGCCCAGCAACCCCTTTCCCCTCCCATTTCGTCGCGCCATTTCTCCTCCCTACTTCTCCTCTGTCGCCGACGTCTCCTTTCGTTCGCCGTGGACTGGTTGCCGCACCACCGTCTGGTAATGCTGTCGCCTACAACCAAATATAAAAGAAATTACTTCCGTTAAAACAAATTAATGTAGTAGCGGTAAGCGGATATCGTTCCCAAGAGAAATTTTTAACAGTAAAGGTTAGCGAGTTCAAACGGGATAAATAACAAAAGTAAAGAAGGGGGTTTTGGTCACGATAATTATATAAAATCAAAGGAAAAATCACAAATCAAAAGCAATAATTAAATCTGAAAAATCAATGAGAAAATACCTTGGTTTCGAGTCACCGATGTTATCATGCTATTATGGATCCTCGATATAAAATTGCAATTATTAACTAACATTCATTGAGAAAATTTTCTCTTAAGGGTAATGACTAGAAACAAGTATCCTAGCATTCTTATTAAACAATAACCTAGATACAATGATAGGTATAATTGAATAATAGCATTAAGAATCAAGAACCAGTGAGTAAGCGAAATACATGTACGGCATGCAATCAATCAATCGAATATCTTCTTAGAATTTTTGACTCTAACGTAGAGAAGTTAATCCTAATTGCTACTTATGATTATCGAAACTGAACATCATACTCCTTTATCCTAGCAATCGAATTAATTAATATGTAGTTGCGCACCTAGAAACCAACAAATTCAATTAGAAAGACAGATCCAAAGATATCCAATGTTCATTAACATTATAAATTCTATTCAAAACATCTCACCATAATAACATATAACATGGATCCTTTCAACCAAGACAAAAGATTTAGCTACTCATAATTGTATTGAAAACAAAAGAAATAACAAAGTTATAAGTCTCCATCCCTGGTTCTTTAATGAAAAATACGAAAACACTAATTTAAATTGTGCAGAAAACGTACAGACCAGAAACCTAGAAAAGTGCAGCCCCCAAAATCACCGAAAACCTATTCTAGAACCTAATGTGTGTATGCGTCCCTCCCCAACTCTTCTTTTTTATGCTTATCTCTTCGTTATCTTCTCTTGATTATGTCCATATAAGACACTCTTCTATTTTCGATGGGTAACTCCCTTGAAAGATGGAAAGATAATTTTTAAAGATTGTGATAAGTTTGAAATTGACTTTTGAAATTTTATTTGTAGATTTATTCCATCCTTAGGCGTGCCTGCGCTTAGTCACTGAATTTCTATCAATTTGGGAATTTTGGATTTTCTTCCTTCTTTTGCATCTTTTTGATTTCATTTCATCCCTAAGGTGTTGAAAACCATTTGTAAACAATTATAAGATAGTTTCATCAATTTTGGATAATAATTTCAACACATGAACGATAATTATGTCTAAAATAAATGCAATTTACTGACTTAACAAATTCTCCCACACCGAACCTTTGCTCGCCCTCGAGCAAACATATCAAACTGCTACACTCAGTCAATTCATCCTTCAAAAGATCAAGTGCACACAATCCATTAACTTGGGCTAGTAAGACTCAAATTGCAACATATATCATAATCGCTTTTCACCAATGCAAATAAACGAACTCAAATTAAGGCATCTTTATTCAAAAGCAAACCTGAAATCAAAGTGAATTCTTTTCACAGATTTCACTCTTACCCTTAAGTGTTTACGAGTAAAGTATTCCTCTCACATCTCACTCTATCATGTCGCACTACCATAGGCTTGCAGTTTCACCAATTATCATTCATTCAAATCACATAAGCTAATATACCATAAGGACTTTATTAAGGGTTGTAATGGGGCTGGGTTCAAAGGTAAGATAAAAATGGCAAAGGGTTAATCACAAGCATTCATAAAGTACCAAGTAAAAGGGGCATGCAATTAAAATTTTGAGATAACATGAACAAAAAGGACTACAACTACTCATTGCTAACTAGTACCACTATACTTTATTCTTTCTTTTCTTTTCTTTTTTTGAATTTTTTTCTTTTTTTTCGTTTCTTTTCTTTTTTTCCCTCTTCTCTTTTGTTTTTCTTTTACATGAGTAGAAGTACCTATAAAAATATCTCAGAATACAATACAGAAAAAAAGTCCCAAAGTAATCAATACTTCATTTAACTTATGATAGGGTAAGGCTAATCGGATTTTTGGGTTTTTAAATAAGGTGGTTGACTGAAAAAAAAATAGGGATAAAGGCTAAAAAATGTTTGCAAAGGGCAAATAAATAGGTGGGTCAATTTTAAGCTAAAGGATTTACAAACAAGGAAGGCCTTAGTCACTTCTATATCCTATGTAATCAAACAAATTCAAATCGGTTCCATGCAAGTTCTGAAGGCAACATGAATAGAGGAGCATCACATAATTCAAACAAATAACATGAAATAAAGATGATGTCATTTAGGCTCAAATTTCGCTCACAGGTTCAAGTTAAGAATTCACCTTTATTTCACAATTTACTCCATCACTCAAATGTTAAAATGTTGACTAAGTCTATGAGATCAGTTATCGCAATCAATTAATGTGTTTCATCTTAAAACTTACTCAGCTCAATTTAATTTCATACATACACCCAATCTCATCCAAACTAATATGACCAAGCTTGTCGGACCCCGCTTTCGGAGCCCGACGGTCCCAGGACAGAGAGCCCTGCTGAGACTCCTTCCCGAGACCTACTGAGCCTTGCTGACATCCTGAAGGCAAAACTTACTATCTACTCTAATCCAAAACTGCTCTTGAAACAACCCAAAAACAAAAGAAAACAACTTTCCCAACATAAGATGACTTAT
>JANZLX010000003.1:20138-35141 GCA_025531955.1 Erythroxylum orinocense
TCATGGCAAGGAAATAACTTGGTGACAAGTAGAAGAACTCTTGAGTTTTGGAGGAAGGAAGGAGAAATCGATGGAGAAAGCAAAAATGAGAAGTGAGTTTTCGGTTGTCTAATGAACAAAAGCCAAAAAGCCTAAGTTTTCATTCTTAAATTAAGCAAAACCGTGGGAGGGATAAGGAGGCATTAATTGTGAGGGCTAGGTGGCCTTATATGATTAGGCCAAATAGGAAAAGAAAAGTCAAAGGTCATTTATCAATTTTAATCAATAATCCTAATGAAAAATTAACCCATTCAACTCCAATTGCCCGAATTTCAATCCCAAAATAATATACATAATATTACAGTGCCATTGGGTAGCAATTTTCGCTACCGAAAAGCAACCGGTTCGAGACTTGGCGATTTTTTCGGTCCGAAAATTTTCTCCGGAAAATTCCAGAAAAATTCCTGAAAATCCCTTAAAATATAAAACACTCAATGGCGCACTCAGAATAATTTTTCAAACCCAATAACCACGTTAATCACAATAAAATTGTATTAGGCACGAAAACCGGAAATGTTATGTATGCATGTACAGTAATTTCATGTGCACAAATGCTACTATGTAGCAATCCTATTATCCATGAGCAGTCCTATACAATCCCAATCTATCCCATCCTATGCCAATTTACCATTCTACCATTCCAACTGAGGGTGGGATATTACAATAATATTAATAAATGTAAAAAACTCAAATGCACAGTCTCATTATCACACACTAGTGTTGAAGACATTCTCTAAAGACTTTATTTAAGACTTTCGTAGCGAAAAAATCTTATTAGAGCGCCTATCGTGCATTATCAAACACTGAATTGACCATCCGAGACATGAGAAGCTCATATATCTCCCTTATGGAAAGTTCGTTACACAAAAATTAACTAAAACTGGCTTCAGAATGTCTTAAAAACCCTTTTTGAGTGACTATCATGTGATCCTGAACACTAAACATAGGACCTAAGACACGAAAACTTGAAATATCTCCCTTATGTGATGTCCAAAACATGAAAATTCACTCGAAATCGACTTCAGAATGCCTTAATTCCTTTTCTGTAGTTAAACTTTAATTTATTACTAACGTTATAAATCCAGAAAATGAAAAAAATCACTTTATGAATTTCCTAGACATGGAAACTAACTCAAACCACCCCGAGACAACCTTTGGGTTGAGTTGACAATAACCTCCTGGTCAGTCGCGAGTGGGCACAGGGAGCGTGTGCCGCGCACGCACCACCGTACATGTGCCAAAAGTGAGTCGCATGCACCCGACGTACACCCATGCACACCAACGCGCTCAATCGTCTAGCGCGTGTGACGCATGAGTCGACACGTGACGCAACGTTGTCTACATGCATGTCACCGGTTGTTTGTCTCTTGTGGAGCACGAGCCATACGTACCGCCCTTCGAACAATACTATTCATCCATCTGGCACCTAACGGTCTTCATCCCCCTGCCGAAAAAAGGCAATTTTTGGTGAGATTTAGGCTGATTTTTTGTGCTCCCGGGCTTGTTTTCACCCCCTTTCTCAAGGCTAAACACTTGTATACTACTTCATGCAACAATAAGCAAGAAAAAAACCAAAAACGGAAGTTAAATCTCTGAGAACCTTACGGAGAAAAACTAAAAAATCTTCTTTTTTAGCCACTCGATCACGTCACTGCTCTGATATCACGTGTAATACGTAACGAGACCTTAGTTAGGAATTCCAGATCGAACACAAAAGGACAATAAACAAATAAATGTGAAAAATACATGATTTCGGTTTCATAACTTTAAACAAGCTTTTTGAGGCCAAAACGACGAATCCACCACCACCTTCATGGGAACTACTCTATGAGAAGCGGTCAAGCCTTTTTACACTTTTCTCAAATCGTAAGTTCTCTTATCAAATCAGAGAATCTTTATACTTACGAATGATATGAATAACTGCAGGATATCTTAACTTTTATGTATAAAATCTATATCAGACTTCTCTATTACAGGCTCGATATGGGTCTAGTCCATACTAATCGAGATCTATTTTTCTTTTGAACTTCGACCTATTGACTTAGATCATTGAGTTACTTTATTATTTTTATCTGGATCAAATTACGTAACTTAACTAATAAGATATTGAAATAAGTCAACTCTACCGCTCTACGCCGTTCCCTTCCCCTCCAGAATTCTCTTCCATTTATCAAGTTTAAATACAAAAACGGTCTTTCTTCACATGAATAAAAAAAGTAGACTACTTTGTTGCCAAATCCATCCTGATTGAAACATCCTCTATGCTCAAGAAGAGCATATGATCAACTCAAATGCTTCTTTTGGAGATGAGAAGGTTGCTGTTCTGTTCCACGATGTCGGCGATGAGTCTAGTCAAAAACAATAGTACACTAGGACTCCGACACATATGTTATGCAGCTTCTGTTTCTCCAGAGAAGCTCGTTTACTTGCTAAGCCGTTGCTCCAATCTTCAACACATACAACAGGCACACAGTTTCATGCTTGCCGGAGGCCTTCTTATAGACAAACTCCTTCTTGCCCATTTTATAGACGCCTGCTCTTCTCTCGGCTTCTCTCACTACGCTCATTCAGTACTCACCACAACCGTGCCTCAAACCAATAGTCTCTATTTCATCAACCTCGTCATCAAGGCTCTGTCTTCGTCGCAAACAACTGCAAAAGCAGCGATCTTTCTTTACAACTACATTCAAGAACTTGGCTTGCGACCCGACTCCTACTCTTTCCCTTCTGCTTTAAAGGCCGTTATTCGTATATCAGCTATCCATACTGGGAGGCAACTTCACTCCCAATCAATATGCATTGGCTTAGACTCTGAACTTCACGTTGTTGCAGCCCTTATTCAGATGTACTCCTCATTCGGCCGTAGTTTTATTTCTGGTGCGCGACATCTGTTTGATGGAGTGAGCTCAGCACGAGATGTGGCCCTGTGGAATGCAATGATTGCTGGTTACGTGAGAATTGGTGAGATGGAATGTGCCCGAGATTTGTTCGAACAAATGCCTAGAAGGAATGTGATTTCTTGGACATCTATGATTGCTGGGTACGCTCAGATGAATCGACCACATGGTGCGATCGCCATCTTTCGGAGGATGCAACTTGACAATGTGGAACCCGATGAAATTGCAATGTTGGCTGCACTTTCTGCTTGTGCCCAGCTGGGTGCTCTAGAGTTGGGGGAGTGGATTCATAACTACTGTGACACGCATGGATTACGGAAGATTGTTCCCCTCAACAATGCATTAATAGACATGTACGCCAAGTCGGGCAATATTACCAAGGCATTACAAGTGTTCGAGAGTACGGAGCTTAAAAATATCATAACCTGGACAACCATGATTGCAGGACTAGCTTTGCACGGACTTGGAAAAGAAGCCAGTGAAATGTTCTCTTGTATGGAAAAGGCTGGAGTTAAACCAAATTGGGTCACCTTTGTTGCTATCCTTTCTGCTTGTAGCCATTCCGGTTTAGTGCAGATTGGTCGGTGGTATTTTGACAGCATGAGAAGTAAAAATGCTATTGAACCCAGGATTGAGCATTACGGTTGCATGGTAGACTTGCTAGGGCGTGCTGGGTACCTGCAAGAGGCGCTTGAACTACTTGACCAGATGCCATTTGAGACGAACGCAGCTATATGGGGGTCTCTTCTTGCTGCGGCTAATCTTCATGGTGATGCTGAGCTTGGATATCGTGCATTGTGCCATCTAGTTAAGTTAGAGCCTCATAACAGTGGAAACTATGCTCTTTTGTGTAATATATACTCTTCTCTTGGTATGTGGAATGAATCTAGGATTATAAGGAAGGTGATGAAGGAAAAAGGAATAAAAAAGATGGCTGGAATAAGCTTTATTGAAGTGCATAACAGGGTTCATGAGTTTATTGCAGCAGAGACATCAAACTCTCAGTTTGAAGAAATATCTGAAGTACTATGCAAGTTGAACTGGGAACTAAGGTTGGATCAACATTTGCAAAAGGAGCATGGTGGGTTACTTGAATTCAGTGACATGTAGGAAGAAATGCTACTTCCCTCTGTAATATTCCTGTGTCCAGACCAACTTCCTCTGGCATTTAAGGTTTCTGTGACTTACAAGTAGAACAATGTGGTAGACAAACTCGCCATAAACATAGCTCTCATGGAGTCAGGTACTCTACTGACGTGAAAGATCCATCTTTGAAAATCATTTGGTCCTTTTTGTCTCAGCAAGTATTTTATATACAATTTGATACTGAAAATGTATTGTTTCACGTTCTCCAATTTACTTATCTTTAATGTTTTTGTCGATCGCATGTCTGCTGTGACATGCTTGATTAAAATTTTTATCAAACACTGATAACCGTCATCACTTTATATACTAGAAAATTATGGAATTATGTCATTCAGGAAAGCGGTAATTAACAAGTTGGAGACTGTTCTTAGATGTTCGGGAAAACCTTCAGTTACAAAGTTTCTGATCCATTGTTGGATTTTCACTTGCTATGCACTATAGTTGCTTTTGTAGTGAACCTACTGTTCAAGTAAGAGTGTCTTACTTATCTGTCTGCAGCTAACTTTTGCTTCTTCCAAGTTGTCTATGACAGAGCAAATATGACATTGCATCTTGAATATTTTCTCAGTAACTATCTCATCAATCCCTGTGGCATCCCAGCAAGCATTTAAGATACGGATTCCTTCTGTCCATCTGGTTCTGCTCTTCTTTTTGAGCCAATTGATGAAAGTCCTTAGTTCTCCTTTCTTTTGGACATTGATCACTTTAACATCAGTTGCAGGTGTATCTTGACAGGATTCTGTTGCATTTCAAGTCAATTCTGGTTAACATTGACAAGGAAGCTGTCCTTCCAAGCTCTTCAGCTGATACACGGTACGGCTTCTGCTCGTGGTCGGAAGATAAATCTGTCTCTTTTAGTTTATATATTTACAAGCAGGTTTCATGACTCTACTTAACCAACCTCTCCGGACGATAAATTCAAAACTCGACTGGTTGAAAAGGTGCGAGACACCACATATTAACTAGATAATTTTTTTTTTGTACTGCCTTTCATACTGGTATATACATATACGTGTATATAAGCTTTAAATATCAAATGTGAATAATAAAGTTTAGTTACTTATAAACTCGAGAATGTTGATTGCACCAATCTCACCTCATTTACATGTTCAATCCATGACTTTCGTCTCCTCACTTGGAAAATGATTCAAAATGTCTGGCAGAAGCAGAACTAGACTAGACCAAATTTCAGGCGAAACAAAAGATTCCTTAAATAAAAAAGGATAAATGGGTGTGTCCATACATCATAATAATGCTGAAAGAAACCAAAATTACACTCCAGTATTCACCATTAGCGAGTAAATACTTTACAAGGTTACACTCTGCCACCGCAACTATATAACAAACAACTAATCACTTGGAACTCCTGCATCGAATACAAAATAATGCTTCCATCTTAACACCAGCATTAGGAATCTTGGGGTGCCTCAAATCTTGTCGGAGTGTCGATGCCCATCATACAGCAAAGTCCTGATATTAAAATGATAAGCAAAACAATCCCCTGGAGCAGCAAAAGTAGATTTCATATCAGAATTCTACCAACTCGGATTAACACTGCATATTTAACATGAAAGAGCAATAGGATATAAAGAGATGCATCTTATATATTAAGGCACTTGACTACTCGGAGATAGTGCCTTGGGTAAGAATCTTTTACGATCAAAACCACCTTTCACTAGTTCACTTCATATTGAAAAGAATTTCACCATGTTGTCACCCAAAACGTACTCCATCTGACAAAACAAATATGATTTTTTTTTTTATCAAGACAATCTGTACCAACCAACTAAAGTTTACCTGTCAACAAAAGCTCTCTTGCAAACAGTTCTTTCACGAAGTTAACTACAAGGCTAATGCCTTCGACCATACTTCAGTAATTATCTTCTTAGACTCCAAAAGAATTCTGCTGAGTCATCAATGAAACATAGCTCTGATGACAAAAATCTAGCTCCGTAACATCTTACAATCTAACAGTGTAGGTAAATAACATAGCATATCAAACTGGAACTTATAAGGTTGTTTAGCTAAGTTTATTTACTTCTTTATGTGCAACATGTTTCTCGTTCATTAGATCTTTAATTTGCTCCCCCACAGTTGATAGATAACAATGAATGTAAACATCATTAACCTAGAGCCATCTTCCATAAAGATTTATCTCACAGATAAAAAATAATCCAAAAACAATCAACTAATTGGATAAGAAATGTAACAACACAGAAAACAAGATCCAAATGGAAGTTTGAACTAGTACTCACAACTAAAACTCCTTCAAGCAGTGATGATTTGATCTGGCAAACTTCGTCACAGACAGTGGAATTGAGTGATCCATTTCCTCTAGAATCTTCCGCAAGTAACCTCACTAATTCTCGAGAAGGATAACAAATTGATTGAGAAGGATCTGATATGTAGAGCACCGAATATTTTGTACGGAGCATCTCCACATATGTGATAAGTTCAGAGAAAATTTCAGCTGCGCACTTCAAGTAATCTATGCATGAATCTCTTGAACAAAGAGACCACAAACATTTAAAACATTTTGCACATACCAAAAATAAATAACTTTAAACACACTTTCACTGTGTATGTGGTCAAATCCTTTCTGAGAATCTGCTCCTCCAACGCAGAAGAAAATGAGATCAGCTGGCCCATTTGACACTTTTTCCCTCCTAGAAGCCAGATATTCCTGTTTTGTTTAAAAGTTAAAAGTTTATGAGAGAATTGACAGAAAGTGTCAAAAATAGCACCTATTTATTGATACATCAAGTTAACTTACACGAACTGTATTCAGATCTGCAAGTTTTTGAAAGTTCTCATCCTCTACAGAACAGGACTCCGAAAAAGCAACACTACCAACGGCCAAACCTTGCCCACAAGTTTCAGCAAACCCTAAAAACAAAGAATTTGCCATATTCTCCTCCCCTGATGCAGTAACGTATGGAAATGCCACAGAGAAATTGGATCGTCTAAAGGAGACCTATCCAGAGGACAAAAACTATCTATAAGAACATGAATTAGAAGGCTATTCCTGTTGACTGCTGGTGTGAAAGCCCAATAAAGAAGACATATGCAAAGCTGTATATGCTTCAGTTACCTTAAGCAAGTTAACAAGAGCTAGATTTGCATTTTTGTTTGCAGAAATGTCTGATGACAGCAGCTACAAATAAGAAAGGGCATGTAATCAATAAATGAATCAAGAAAGAAAATGGCGGCACCATGTTTTATTTCCTATCAACATCAATTACAGCAGTACAAGATCAAGATCAAAAGAAAAGCAGGCAGAAAATAATACCCAATTGTCTATGCTGATGTAAGTAGAAAACTGTAGTTGTCATTGGAAATTAACATAAACTGAGAGCAGGATGCTCTGATTCTCAGCATCATTAGCAGATTATGTATCTTAAGATTATAGCTAAGCAATGCCAGCAAATCTTATTTAATAACCTATAATAGTGTAGTAATTGCATGCTAAGCCCATCTAGGAAAGAGGGTGGGGGAAGAAAGGAAAGAGATTGAGCTCCAAAGTTCTTACCTTTCTACCGACAAAAACAAGGGCCAGATCTAAGGCTGCTGAAGCTTTTCTTCTGAGCACTGCCAGTAAGAAGAATAAAGAGGACATAAACAAAGAATCGCCCAGCAGAAAACAAAAAACTGAAAAATAAAGGAACACAAACATTTCTCTATTCAAAACTTTGCGGGGAAACGTGCAAGAAATAATGGGGAAAAAAAACTTAGAAGAAAGCTTAGAACCAGCAAGTTTGACCAGCCCCCTTCAGATAGAACAGTCTTGGCAAGATCTTTTGAAGAAATTGTCTGATAATTCACAGCTTCATTCATTTTATTATTTGGCAATCTGTGGGACATTGCAGTAGTAAAGAATAAAACATTAACTCTCAACACATACTCAAATGAAAAAGAAAATATGAAAAGCAACATATTACATATATAAACAAACAAGAAAGTGAAGGCAAGTAACATGTACCAAATCCAACGTATTGACAAACTGTTACCAATCAACAATATGACAACAAGACGTGTACAAAAGAACATGAAGACACCCCATAGGGAGGGTAGCAATGCAAGAGAAAATAGACAACAAGCTGCAAGCCTCAAACACTTTTGCATGAAGGACCATTGCTGGAAACCATCTAAAAAGATCTCCTTTGAAACATATATTATCATGTTGGATACGAGATTAAGTGCTATAAATAGGACTATATTTAACAAATCAACTGCTGAATGCTTTTTGACCAAAATCCTACTCATCAGACAATTGAATTACTAAATCCATGTAAAGTTGTAATCTTTTTAGGAGAATAGTATCTCCATCTTTCCCTAGTCTACACTTTATCAATGGACAGTGTCTTGGAACTGGGGTAAAATGTGCTCAACATGGATCACGTTCCTCCTCTTGAAAGCATATGTGACATCGTCAATTCAAGTCAATGTATGTAATCTTGATATTAGATTATGTTACTTTGCAATGTTCTTCCTTCTTATGGTAGACAAACTAAACAAAGGTCTTGGTTTTAGCACAATACCCGCAGTTTGCTCCCTATTGAACATGGGAGATCTAAACACTAACATAACAACAAGAAAAGAAAAGCAAAGTTGCAACTAAAAGAAAGTAAGACTAAGTATGTGTGAGTGAATGTGGATTTGCGTACTGATTATGGAGGAGATGAGGAGACCAGAGGAAAGCTGGCACTGTGGATTGGAAGGCCAGAAGGAATGGAAGATTTGCCAAAACAAACAAAAACCATTTCCATATCCCAACAACAACAACACACTCCATCTCGTCGGTCTTCTACTTTCCTTGCAAAAAAGACAAGCTTTTTTAGTTCACATAAAGGTGAAAGATATAATAATCATCCCAGAAAAAAACGATATTCGAAAAATTCATAATCTTCACAGGCACAAGAAGAAAGAAAACAAACACAATTGCATAATATAGAAAAAAGCAAAATCAATCTCAGTTATGATTAGATTCAACTTACGTTAGAACTAAAATCCAAACGAATTGAGAGGTGTAGAGAAGTGGGGAACTAACCAGAAACTGAGAAGAAGATAACTATCCTAAAATTTAGTGTCCAACACTCGAGAAGAAGAATGTAGAGCAAGCATGACGGTAGGATCTGATTACTGAGCGACTCGATCCGTATTTGTTCTCGAATATAAAAAGGTGAAGTTTAATGAATAGCTCCCAAAACTCCGCCCGCTTTCGGCCCTTCTTTGCCTCTTTGGTTCTTCTCAACGAGCAGATATAATATTTTATTGCGGTTATTTATTTACATAGATCTTATATTAGATTTATGATATTTTATTATATTCAATAGATCTCAATTATTTATTTATATAAGTCTCGTATATGATTAACGTGAAACTTATAAAATAAATAGCTAAAATTTTACGAAACAAAATAAGATAAAATAAAATTAGACAGAGTATCTAAACTTTCGTCTCCACAGTCCAAAGATAACACCTTTCTCTATTTACCCTGTGATGTGATGTGATTGATAGTCATGGGTTTTCTTTTTTAATGTTTTCTATTTAGATGTATCCATAGTCTTCACAATTTTTTTTCTTCATATTTTAAAATTTATTAATTTCATGTATTTTTACTACAACTGACAAAGCTAAAAGTTTGATCCTTTGGAATTGGAGTTACTTCTACTTCGAATCTGAAAAATCTTTGAGAGGGGAGACCTTTCAGGTGAGGAAATGGGAGGAAGCTTGTGAATGCCTCGTCGTCTATCTTGTGACTCCTTATTCTGTATATTTATTATTGAGTCTGACTATGCTAGTTAAAGCTCACACCACACCGCTCCCTCTCTCTCACAACGTTCACACTTCCATCTTGAATTCTTTTCTAACCCATCACCAACATGAAAGATAAGTTCTATAATGTGTTCTATCTGTTCCAATCCTTATGTATATGAATGCAAGCATGAAAGACTTGTCCTTTCACTTTCTTAAGAACTCCTTAGGAGCCAAAATGAGGAAAGGCTTCCGGAACTTTTGCAGCGATCACTCCTCAACCTCCACACTTGATCAACAGCACTGTCCTGATCATCAGCCCACCCCAACATCACTTGATGCTGCTGTTGCTGCTGCTGCTGCTGATGATGATCGGAACTCAACATCCCCAACACTGGAGCAGATGATACTACAGTTAGAGTTGGAAGAGGCGATGATTAATGAAAGAAATTCTGCTAAGCTTAACAATGTCCACCACCACCACCACTACTATGACGACGACTCTGTTAACGTTGGCTTCACCAGAAGAATGTCATGTGTTAACAACTCTGATATCTTAAGATCAGCAAGAAACGCCTTGAATCAATACCCTCCTCGCTTTTCTCTTGATGGTAAGGACTCCAAGTATCGTTCATCTTTCAGAAACCTGCAGCAACAGCACCAGGATTATTATGCAGCTGGCAGGAGGAAATCCATTTGCTGCAGTGACCCATCAAGACGCCTACTTAGAGAATCTGCAATTGTTCATTTTGGTCGTCCTAAGAAAAGAAATTGTTTTCCACCACCAACCTTACTGCCAGGGGATACCGTGGTTTGGTGCAAGCCTGGAGTGATAGCTAAGTTGATGGGTTTAGATGCCATGCCCGTGCCAGTTGCTAACAGAGACACCAGAGAAACGCTGAATCGTAGCGGAAGGCCTGCAAGCCATCAAGCTGATCAGAGAAGAGTTACTTTTGATATGATCGAGAAGAGTGGGAATCGACTCACTTCTTGTTCCGATGAACAACAGAGTTGGTCAATTCCACGTTTTAGTTATTAGAGAGTTTTTCTCTTTGCTGTCTGCATACTGATCCTTTGTTAAAACTGTTTCTGTGTAACCTCTCAGTCAGTGTCTTGTTCAGCTTTTTACAGTGGAAAAAGAACATATTTGTTCCAGAGAAAATAATCTTCCTAAGGCAACAAATCCATTGAAATTAAACTGCAGTTGTGATAAAAAGAACCTGATCTCTGCATTTCTGTGACGAGCTAGGTATATATGGACATTGATTGTGGATCAAAGCAAAAATCTTGACCCTTCTATATGATATGTTTTGAAGTTGGCCATCTGAGAAACCGTAGAGTTCAGACATTGAACTACTTTGAACATCTGATGTTCACAGCGGGGGCTCAAAGTTTTCTACTTTTTTTAACAATTAAGCATTTTTATGTTCTGGGATTCTACTTTGGTCGGTAAGAAGCTAATGGGTTTTGAAAACGGAGGTTGTTGTATGTATATGGTGATTAGATTCAAAAACTGGGAAGGTTGTGAATAGTCATCATCCCCGGGAATAGGTGATGAAAATCTGGACACATGACATCTCGCTATCTAACAACGTAGCCTGGAATTTTCAAAAAAAAAAAAAAAACAGCGTAGCCTGGACATGCAAATCGATCCCGAAAATTTGTTCCTTAAGACTTTTGTTTGACCTTTCGGGAGGGAAGGAAGAGCCCATGAGCGGGCGTTCGGTGGTTTGGTTGGATGGTTTGTGAAGTTTGGAACTGGGCTGGGCTAAAACATTTCATGTTGTGCCAATTTATATGTACTATATATATAGCTAAGTAAGTAAACATGGGCTTAACTTAGACACTGGTCGGTAGAGCGGAGAATTCAAAAGTAAGGGAACGCAACTTTGCTCGTCTTGCCTCTGAGAGAACCGGAAATGGAGAATCAAAGGAGGGAAGCAGCAGAAGAGAAAGAAGGAGAGCATATGGAAACGACAGATTACTACTTCGATAGGATTGGGAAATCAATACCCATATCTTCGCTCTTCGACACCGAAAACCCTCCCTCTTGTCCTGTGGCGGTTTCCCAACATCACCGCCTCATCTTTCTCGCCCTCTCCGACGGTGCTTATTTACTTCACGCACTCCCTTTCATTTTTTGTTAGTTAATGCTTTTATTGCTTGATGATGCGTTACTAAATGTCGTTAATTATTCCTGGGTTTAGGGTTTATTGGTGCGAGGATTAAGGATGTGATGGATGCGTCGGAGGAGTTTAAGTCTGATAATAAGGGAAAGGCATCTTCTTGTTCATCAATACATGATTTAAGCGTGTTTCATGTTCCCATTGGCAATGTTCGCATCCTCGCTCTCTCTACTGACTCTTCCACTTTAGCTGTTGCTACTGATACTGGTCGCATTTGTTTCTTTAGCCTCTCTTCCCTTCTTATGCTTAACAATGATAATAACGATACTGACCTAAAAAAGCCTTTTTCGGAATGCTCCCTCAACCAACCAAATTCTGTCATCAAGGACTTTCTGTGGACAAGAAAGAGTTCGGACTCTTCTTATCTTGTTCTTTCTGACAACGGGAAGCTATATCATGGTTCTCTTGGTTCTTCTCTTCAACATGTTCTTGACTCTGTCGACGCTGGTATTTTTCATCAGGCCTTTTTTTAAAAAAATTTCTACACTACACATTCTTTGATTCATATAACTTCTTTACTTTTTTCTGCTTTCGTCTTTTGAAGTTGATTGGAGTGTTAAAGGAGCCCTCATTGCCGTTGCCAGAGGCAATGCTCTTTGCGTTTTCTCGTCCAAGTTTAAGAAAAAGTTTTCCATGTCTCTTCCTATTAACTCATGGTTCGGTGGATCTGCTGATGACAATCTTGTCAAAGGTATTTCATATATGTTTTGTGTTCTATTATTTCAACTCTCACTAAAGCGTTCTTACTCTTTGCTTCTTCTTGGACAAATTCAGGAGCTTTCAAGCAAGCAAACACTCATTATGCATGCATGTCTTTCTCTTGATAGAAAGCCAATTTTACCTTTTTTACTGCTTTCTGACTTATTTCAGTACTGCTTTTTAACTAAACTGTCTCTTTATTGACCACACCAGTCGACTCTATCAGGTGGGTACGTCCTGACAGTATTGTTTTAGGATACTTTAAACAAACTGCAGAAGGAAAAGAGGAAGGTTACTTTCTTCAAGTAATCAGAAGCAAAGATGGAAAAATTGCTGATGTTAGTAATCATTACCTCAGTTCCCTTTTTTATCTATGCTTGATTTTTTAGTGAAGTTCTTATTGCTGGTGTTTATTATCATGCAACAATTTGTTACCCATGTGCATGATTAAATTTTGGAAATGGACTTGGAGAGTGATTGATGAAAATTTCTAAGCTAATGCACAGTGAAGTAATATGAAGTATTTTGAAGTCAATGAGTATATCCTGAGAACAGCTCATCTTCATGCTTCATGACTTTAGGCATATAGATTCACCACATACTGTGATCTAAGGATCTCTTGCAAGCAATATGTTTGACAGAAGGCATTTTCAATGTGGTTGTGGTACTTTTATGTAGTTAACCATACAGGTATTGACCTTATTCAAGAGTTTGGACTAGTGTTGTTGAACTAGTACTAGGAATTTAGGAATCCAATTGATGTTTTATGACACAATGCCACATCTTTTTTCATGTTACGTCACTTGTTCTGCCTTTTTTTAATCTATTAATAAATACTCATACCCAGATATCTTTCTTGAAGTTTTTGCATACAACCTCTGTTTTATTGTTCCCTATATTCCAATTCTTTTGCAGGATACTTCCAATTTGATTGTGCTATCATTTTATGATTTGTTTCCGGGTGTTATTGATGATATTGTGTCCTACGGGCATGGACCTTACTTATTGCTAAGCTATTTAGAGGAATGGTACGTGACTTAACTTCTTATTTATAATTGACCTAAATAATTCATTTTTATATTTGTAAAACCCTTATTTGTATGAAGTTGCTCTTTGAGATATATGACTCCGTTAGACCTAAAATTGAAAATTTGAAATTTCTAGACTAGCAGCTAGGTAGCCATTATGTCTATTTTAATTTGGAGTAGCTTTAATATATATGTTATTTCTTAACATGATATAAAATTTCGTCCATTGTTTTATTAACTTGAACATTTTCACAAGGCTTTGATGGCTTTAGTTTTTGTCTACGCCTTCAGAAACATGTGTTTTGAGTAGTTATTTTGTCACAGGCTTGTTATTTGCCTATGCTCATGATTTGTATTGCGCTGGTCCTTTGCCTGAATTTAAATAGCTATTTTTTTTCAATTTTCATGATAGGAGTTAATTTTTGTACTTCAAGAACGTGAGCTTTTATTTGGTTGTTTTTTGATAGATAACTGGAAAAAGCCTGATAGAGATCAAAAGGAGAAAAATGTTATGATTTTTCAATGGTTTTACTATATCTTTTATGGACGGCTAACAAAGGAGTTTGAATAATTTAATAAAACACCTAGAAATTGTAACATGTTGGAAAATTTTTAGTATGTTGGGGATTTAAGATTTTACAGCTGAAACTTATTAAAAGAAGAATTAATATACAAGTTATATCTTACTCGTAGGTTATGTTTTAACTATAAATCACGCCTAAGATTTGAAACAAACAAAAGTATTAGAATCACACCTAGACAATGTTTTAATATTCTATTCAGGTGTTTCAATATGCTGTTCAATTGTTTCAGCTTGTTATTTAGTTGTTTTTTCTTGTTGTTTAGTTGCTTCAGTTTGTGTTTTTTCATCTTTCTCATCTTCACACCATCAAAGTTAGGCTGCTGGGTTGTATTCTTTCCTAGGAGTTGTTACTTGTTGGAAACAAACATCAAGACCATCCAGTCTTTTTGAATCTGCAAAATCAATTCATCTCACTCTTGATCATTGAACAATCCCCTTAACACCCTTTAGCCACATGTTGTTGCCCGTGGGCCAAAGCTAAATCTTTTTTATGCCCTTCCCCTTCATGTAGACATTGGTGAACTTAAACTTAGATACTAAAGTTATGTAGTTTATGATTGTTAGGATCGTCTGGAGAGAGAGAGGATTATTCTAGAAGGAAGAACAGTGGGCAGAAGGGCAGTGTAGGAGGGCAGTTAGTACTAGCTGAGGTGGCCAAGTAGTTAGCTAAC
>JANZLX010000003.1:41896-64315 GCA_025531955.1 Erythroxylum orinocense
TGGAATCATTGAATCATTGCCTTCCATTTCTATGTCACAATTTTCATCACAGGAAAACTTTGCTTTTGGAAGATCTAACAATCATGGAAGATATTCTCCAAAGGACAACTACAAAGCTCAGCCACTATCAAATTCTTAGCCAAACTTGTCAGGACAATTTGACAATGTGTCTGCATCTATACTTGCTTCCATTGTTAATTGTTTTCTTTGCGTACTTTCTGATAAGAACCTTGTTTTCCCTAAGCTATTTCATTTACATCTTCAACTCTAGCTAAATTTATGTCACGATTTGTGGCTGTATGTATTTTTGGAAAGAGAAGTCAGTATTATGAGCTAATTAACTTATAGAATCTGACAGGACTTAAAACACTAATTGCTGTCCTAAACAAAAATTGGGCAGCCAACATTCCTGCTTTTATGTTTATTTTGCTAAAAAAGAATTTTGTGTTCTCATACTCAGACAGTTATTGCTTGTAAGATGGGATGAACATTGGAGATAATTTGTTTTACTGGTTTACTATCTAATCACTTGACATCAATTCATTATTGTTGGTACATTGTTCTGACTTTTGTGTTGCCAGTGTTTTTATGTATGCCTAATGACACACCAACATTCCATGTAGCATTTCAAACACAAAATTGAAAACAAAGAGAAAATATAATCTGTTAATCTTTGTTTCTAAATATTTATTACCCCTTTGGGATAGGGTATATGAATTGTTGCCTTTTTTTAAATTCTTTAAAGAAAAGTATTTACTAAGAAAGATTCTTTTTCAGATCAAAGAAATGGGCAAAGAACTGGATGCACTTCTGGAGTCTATTGAAGAATCAGGTGGCTTCAGGGATGCTTGCACTGTTTGTTAGAGAAGTTCAGTTGAAGCTTTGGAAGAGGGCTTAGAAACTGTGTCTGAAAAGTGTGGAATGTGGAAAGTAAGATTCTTTATTTTCACTTGTGTCTCTTTTTGTGTTAATTGATATATCATCTCTTAGAAAAACTAGTTGTGGACAGTTGAACACTGCTTGTTTGTGTTTTTTTTTTTTCCTGCTGACATGGTAAAGTGACAGTTGTCTTCTTTGCTGACATGGCAAAGTGACAGTAGAACTGTTTCTTCACACCACCCCCACCCCCCGCCCTCATTGGGAGGCGTAGTAGGATTGTTTGGAATAAATTTGAATGGCAAGTGCATGCATTTAAAAAGCCAAACTATGATGGGTGGAAGAGTTATCTGTATTGTCGTGCTATGAAAATAAGGATGAACCTTAAGTTATCTGGGCAGAAAAAGACAAGTTAGGTTCATCATGAAAGCCAGGAAAGTCAGCCTCTGCCACAGATTGATTGGCTGTATGGTCCTTATGGTGTGATTACCTTCAATTAATATTGGTGTTCCTTTTTAATGAATTCTTCAATGTTTAGCCTTAAAGTCATGTTTTCTATCTTGTGCTTAATTGGATATATAATATTTTGGTCATGTTTGTTAACTGCTAAACCCTTTGTCTTTGGTGTTACATTTGCACTATGATTCCTAGATCTTGATGGATGAAAAGCTTGTGGAAGTGCAGCGTCTTCTGGATAACACCGTACAAGGTAGACTCAATGTCTCTCTCTCGCAGCCACCCATGTATCAAACAGGGCAAGCGTGATTTTTTTCGTTATAGTCGGTTGGATCTTTGTTCCCTAGCCTCCAGAAAAAGTAATCCTTTGCATTTTATTGAGTTATCTTGTTCATAGGATTTCCATTTTTCACTTCTTACATATTGGTCTTGCATTATATACAATTGGATGTCACCCCCTGAATAGCTCTTAGGAGTATGAAAAGTTTATCGTCCTCAAGAAAGTTTATTATCAAGTCCACATTGGTTGAGCTAACTAAACATAATTTTCATCTGCTGTTCAGTTTTGGCACAAAAAGTATACCTTGATGGTATCGTTAAGCAAGCATCTGATAGCCAATATTGGGAGCTCTGGAATCGCCAGAAGTTGAGTTCCGCACTTGATCTCAAACGTCAAAGCATATTGAAGTTAAGTCAGGTATATATGTGGGTCCTGAAGTTGCAAGATTTGTCCAACTTCACATCATCAAGTTGTCTGATTTCTTTTGTTGAGTTTGGCATGAATTGGAACTCAAAATTGGAAATTTGGGCTGTCATGCCAATTCTATTGTTTGTTTATTACACAGGATTGGAATTCCAATTGATCACCCAACTTTAAGGAATCTTATTTGTGACAGAATTCCAATTCTTTGGGTGAGAAAAAGGAATTACAAGTCTGGACTCGTACATTTTCATCAGTTACTGTAAATTTGTTACAATGATGTGCAATTTCAATTATAATTCGATTAGAATTGAATCAGCATTCCAAATCCATTTCCATAAGCCAAACAAATTAGTGTTTCTTGAGAAATGGTGATTAAAAGGAGAAGGGAAGAGTTTAGGATAATGTCTTGTAGGAGCTTAAATGTAGATAGAGTTACCTCCATTCTGTACGCTGCTAGTATATGAGCACAGAAGTATATTTTGATCCTTGATACAATATTTTGTGCTTTCATTTCCAAATCCAGGATTTAACCAATCAGTTAATTAAATTGGAAAGGCACTTCAATAGCCTTGAACTCCAGAGGTTTGGTGAAAATGGCAAAGCTCAATTGACTGGAAGAGCTTTTCAAAGCAGATATGGGCCCTCAAGGTATTTTAAGCTTGTTACTGGTTGTTTTGGTGAGTGCTTCATGAATGGATGTTAGGGCCCTTGAAAACAAGTATGCGGTTTTAACATCCAAAAATTGAGTTAAGATACAATTTTACTTGGGAGCTTGTGAAAAGGCAGCAAATTAATTGGTTCATTTATAAATATCTCATTATGTGTTTGCAGGCATATTCAGTCTTTGCATAGTCTACATAACACGATGAGTTCACAATTGACAGCTGCTGAAAGACTATCTGAGTGCCTTGCAAAGCAGATGGCTGTGCTGAATATAGATTCGCTGATAAAACAAAAGAATGTGAAAAGAGAATTATTTGAAACAATTGGGATCCCCTATGATGCTTCTTTCTCTCCCTCAGATGCAACAACTGTTGGTGATACTTCTTCTGCAAAGAATCTTTCACTGTCTTCTAGTTCTTCTGCTAAAAATCAGTCCAGAAGAAGGCTATCAAGTGCTATGAAGAGTTCTGACCCAGAAACAAGGAGAAGAAGAAACTCACTGGATCAGGTGATCTGCGTTAATGATCTAGTTTCCTTGATAGTCGTGCGAACTACTTGGTGTGATCTCTATATATTTTCATCCACTGATGCTTGGCTGTGATGGGAGTTTGGTCTGTCAATACCCTTATTTTCATGGTCTTATGGCTGGAAAAAACATATAAATGCCTTTACATTATTCTGGTTAAAATCATTTGTTTCACTTGTTTTCCCTAGAATCACTTAAGATTGTCTGCTAAATTCAAACAGATATTTGCAGCATGTTGAGCTAGTCTTAACACTCCCCTTCTTTAGAAAAAGAAAAAGTATACAGGATTGGGTGTTCCTGTAAACTTTGGAATCTCAATGAATTCTAGAAATATAGAAATCTAGAAACTCTAAGGATATCTCATGTTCAGGAATAATTTTGTCAAACTTTTGCTTAATTTTTAAAGAAATAATTGGTTCTCCATTGTTGCAGAGTTTGGCTTGCTTTGAGCCTACAAAAACAACTGTAAAAAGGGTACTTTTGCAAGAAAATCAGAAGAAAACGCCAAGAAAACTTCAAGAATATATGGATAGGCAAGATGTCCGTTACAGCTTATCTGACGGTTCTAATGTTACCAAGCCTGAAATCCAAACATCCTATTCAACCTTGTTACAATCTGGAGATGGTGAGTCATGGCTGATTGCTATTCTAAGTGTTCCCTGCTCAGTTCACTTATCTACCATGTTCATATTCTTTTTCAGGAAGTGTTCCGTACAAGTTCCCAAAACAGACCACTGAGAAAAGATCAACGCTCTTTAAATGGGCTAACGAGTCCCCGTTTTCATCTCAAGCTGCTGACGTGAGCTCTCTCAGTTTGCCAAGTAACAATGTAGAATCACCGCCAGTTTCAAGGCAAGAATTGATGATGACATGGCAAAATCATGCTGAGCAAGCCAACAGTGTAACTGCAGATGAATCAAGATCTACTGTTTCTTCCACTGAGAACCCTCATTCTACTCTGATTCATGAGAAAAAATTTGGTTGGCAATATGAAACTAGTAGCCCAGGGCAAAAACTCTCACCAGCCCACTTATTACATGAAAAGACGTTCTTGTTGAAGTCAAGTGAAGTGCCAAATGCCAGTATGAATAAAGGGTCCGTGGTTACAAATTCAGTGCCCTACTATCCAAGGCATGGATTTGATACAGAAACTTTGGTGCCTACATGTGATAGTAAAAAGAATGACCCTGGATTCCTTTCACTGCCAACTGCCACTGCAGCTGTTAATTCTGTTGCTCATCCTGCTCATACTTTATCAGAAGTGGCTTCCCCATTCCATGTTGGCATGAGCACACATGGTGAAGAAGTATCCTCTTCTCCAGCATTCTCAGTCCCTTTTTCAGCTTCATCATCTTCAACGTTTGATTCATCATTGAAAAGCTTACCTACGTCATTGACTGCATCCTCAATGGCACCAACCTTAGCTGCTGCGGTGCCATTTGGCATGTCTGCCAGTGTCAAAGCCAATATTGACAAACAAGCAGGCTCTTTGACAACATCCAATTCAGTTTCTCTCCCTACTTCCTTCTCTCTTGAGGCCTCTAAAGCGCAGTTATCAGTGTTAGCTAAACCCACAATTTTTGATTTTGCAAATGATGTTACGGCTACTGCAAGCAAACCTCCACCTTCTGTTAACTATTCTTCACCTTCAACATTAGAGTCTCCTAAATCAGAAGTACAGAACATATTCAAAGCTCCACTTTCAGTGCCTTCGAGAACAGAGCTTAACCCACCTTTGGAAAAGGCTCCGCCTTCTCTTGCAGTCACTTCAGTATCAGATTCCCCTAAGACGGAGGTTCAACCTCCTAAAGGTGAAATTGATTCTCAACAAAATATGGATGATGCTACAGCAGTAGCATCTCTGCAGCCCAAGCCTCCGGCATTAGATTTAAAGGTTAAGTCTTCGATCCCTATAAATGAGATTTCAACTGGGTTTATATCTGGGAGCCAATCCAGTTTGAACATTGTAGCAAGTTCAACATCTAATGTAACAATGGCTGGTCAACCTCAACAAACATCTGTTGCTCATACTCCTTTCACAGCAATACTCACAACTTCAAATCCTAATGTTACTGGAAAGAATGAGAGTTTGGATGTTGCGGTTGCTGAAGAAGATGAGATGGAGGAGGAGGCTCCTGAATCTGGCAATACAGGAGAGCTTAGTTTGGGAAGTCTTGGAGGTTTTGGGATTGGTTCAACTCCTAGCACAGCTGCTTCTAGAGGAAATCCATTTGGTGGTTCATTCAATACAGGAACAAGTCAAACAAGCTCTGCATTCTCAATGACAGCGCCAAGTGGAGAGCTGTTTCGGCCGGCATCTTTTAGCTTTCAACCTCCACAGCCTTCTCAGTTACCTCCACAAAATAATCTAGGTGCCTTCTCTGGTGGCCTTAACACTGGAACAGCTGCTACAGCTCCGACTCAAGGTGGATTTGGACAACCAGCACAAATTGGATCGGGACAGCAAGCATTAGGATCTGTTCTTGGTGCTTTTGGTCAGTCGAGGCAACTTGGTACTGGGTTCTCAGCAAATGGTCTAAGTTCTGCTGGTAGTTTTACCGGTGGCTTTGCTAGTACTAGCTCACAGGGTGGTTTTTCAAATGCCACTTCAGGTGGTGGGGGATTTGCCGCTGTGGCTTCAGGGGTTGGGGGATTTGCTGGAGCCGCATCAGCGGGTAGGGGATTTGGTGATGTAGGTTCTGCTAATATTGGTTTTGCAGCGGCTGCTTCTGGTCGTGGATTTGCAGCAGCAGGTAAAGTCACTGTCTTTTTTCTTCACTGGAACAAAGTACGAATACATTTTACTGATTCTGTAATAAAACATGTAGGTGGTGGTGGGTTTGGTGGTTTCGGCAGCCAACAAGGAGGCGGTGGCTTCTCTGCTTTTGGTAGCAGCGGACAAGGAGGAAATGTGGGTTTCTCAACTTTTGGCAGTAATACGGGAGGAAGTGGAAAACCACCGGAGCTCTTCACGCAAATGAGAAAATAGAGGAATTTGAAGTGAATTGTATTGAGGATAAGGATTTTTTTTTTTTTTCATTGACTATAGTAAAACTATGTACAGCTTCAGAAGAAGGATTCCATGTTAGAATCCAAATTTACCCACTATAATAGTTAAATCACAAACCAATTAAACTATATGGACAAAATTTGGATTTTGAGCCTCCATCTTGGCCGCATTCGAGTTAAGATTTTGTGTTACTTCCTTGGCTATCACCAGAGTTCTAATCCCATCGAATATATTATCCGCTAGTTGATACTTGCAAGTTTGCTCTCCTCAGTATATCCGTCTATTTCTTTCCTTCCATAAGCCGTAAATAGTATACGTAAAAACAGTACTGAAGAGGATTCCATCATCCTTCTGTAAGCTGGAGAATCTAATAACCCAGGCTAGTGTATCGTCCCAATCATACGTCCAATTTATGGAGCATTTGACTCCATATATCTAATAACCCAGGCTAGTGTATCGTCCCAATCATACGTCCAATTTATGGAGCATTTGACTCATATATCTAATAACCCAGGCTAGTGTATCGTCCCAATCATACGTCCAATTTATGGAGCATTTGACTCCATATAGTCCTGGAATAAATGCACGTAAAGAATAAATGATTCCTATCTTGACAATCGACATGGTTCACAAATAGGATTAAAGCTCCCGTACCAACGATCTTTAGTACTTAATCTGATTTTGATAGCTAGCCATGCAAAAATAGAAGCTTTGGGGCTGATACTACACTTTCAGAGTAGTTTATACCAAGGAACATGTATACACTTCCAGAGTAGTTTATACCAAGGAACATGTGGAGTTTCAACTTGTAGACTGATGTGGCAGGATTTATTAGTGAAAATGCCCTTAGGATGTGGCTTCCAAAGGATTGCATCCGTAGTACTGTTGGAATGAAGGCTCGGAAGATATTGATATAAGGTATTAAACCCTCTGAAATTTCCAAACTACTGCCCTTCTGAAATGAGAGAAGAGACCTTGGTATTTAATGGAATTCTATTCCATAGATGTGCTAGCTCAGGTCGTCAAATTAACGGACTGAAATCTGTCCAATTATCATACCATACCTAGATTTCATTGCCACTATCAAGTCGGTGGAAGATATGAGGATAGACGAATTCTCAGATTTTCAACATATGAGTAAGAATCGATGAACAGCCTCTTTGGATTGGTATTTGCCAAAAATTCAACGCTAAGAGGTATGTTTCATAGATCCATTTAATCCATAATGAAGTTTTATCAGTAAGTATCCTCCAAACTTTCTTGCAAAGTACCTTTTGCATTATCGTGGTTGAGACAATGCCTAAGCCTCCACTTTTCTTTGGAATGGTTACATCATCCCATTTCACTTTTGCTTTCTTAGCATTGTCAAGAGTTCCCGACCAGAGAAATGCTTTAACAGTTCTATTAAGCTCCTTTATCACCCTTTTAGGAAGTATCAAATGACTAGTCCAATGGATGTGAAGATTGCTAAGTATTGATATAATCAGAGTAACTCTAGCAACCATGGAGAGAAATTTGTTTTGCCAAGCTAAAATTTTGCTCTGTATCTTTCCAAGAGAGGGATGAAATCAGAATATGTAAGTTTGACATGAGATATGGGAACTCTCAAATATTTGCCATGCCAAGATTACTACCAATCTCCTTTGAGTTTTGAAGATATGAGGAACAATATATGCAACTTTTCTAGAAATTAACAGTCAAACCTGACCAGCTAGAGAACTGTGACAGAATGTCTTTAAAGATAGTGATAGACAACTGATCAGCACCTGAGACAACTGATCTGCAAACATCAAATGAGTGAGTTTAAGTGAATTGCATTGATGATGATATTTGAATCTGCGATTGTGATTTAGTAGCTTCTCAACCATTTTAGACAATCCTTCCATAACTAGAACAAAGAGGTAAGGGGATCCCTTTGTCAAATCCCTCTCGGACATTTCACAGGTTTCGTGGGACTACCATTAACTAAGATACTCACGGATGAGGAATGTAGGCACATCATAATTCAGGCTCTTTAATGTAGAGGGAATTCTAATGCATCTAAACATACTTGTTGGGTTATTTTCTGCTTCTCTGTTATACTTGCAAAGAGCCCTTTCCTAAAGTCTCTCCTAGTAGCCACAAGTGTACTCTAGCACTCTCTAAACCACTTCTCTCTAATCTCTTTCTTTTTTACTCACAAATACAGAATATAAGATAAATCGTAATTGCTCTGAATGTGTTCTGCTTTTGTTTGAAGTTTCTATCTTCCTTTATAGCTGCTGAAAATAGAGAAGATGACTTTCGAATGTCTATTGCTTGAATTAAACATCCTTCATGTGCCTTCCACGTGAGCTTTTAATAAGCTTTCATATGTTGCGCGTTTTTGTCTTCTAGCATGTAATAAGACTGTCTTTTTAGTATAGCTTTTGATGCATTAAACGACTGTATTTTGGCTTATTTAATACGACATTGCTTAGAACTTTTTGCCTTTTACTGAATGAATCACGTGGGAGTGACTTAAATCACTTAGGCTTTTGACTTCAGTTATAAGATGTTTCCATAATGTAGCTTTCTTCTCTCTTCGACATACCCACAGACACCATAAGACTCTTCACTTCTTCTTGTCTTCGATTCGTCTTATCTTTCCTGCATTTGTTGGTTCTGTGTGTAAATTATTGAAGAATGACATGATTTTCATCACATCGTTCCCTCCTCCGAAAATCTATACTCAAATCCCTAATCTGTGAGTGATGTTTTTTTTAAAACCCGAAAACCCTAGATTTCCCAAATTTGTGAGATCTGATGAAATCAACTTCGATTTCATGTGGCTTAGCTCAAATAAAAAAAAACAAAACCCTAGAGAAATCCCCAAAAACCTGAAACCCTAATCTTCACCCCCTTTGTGAGATCTGCTGGATCTGACTTCGAAATCAAAGGGCTTCCATGATTTGTAAGTATTCCCTGCAAAAATTAAACTTCTTTTGTGTTAGAATTTTTCTATCGAAATCAGATGGATTTTTTTCACCTTGTATTTTTTCCAAATTGAAGGTTCCTTTAGAGATTTGATCTCTAATGAAATGCAGTCGAACATTTATGTGCTTGGATCGCTCATGGAGGACTGGATCGCGACTCAGGTACCATGCGCTCTGACTATCCGCATATAGAACTGGTGTTGTGATTTTTGTGTTTATTTCCCTTAATATTCTTGATAGCCATGCTAATTCCTTTACCCCTTCTCTGATTGCATAATATTCTGCCTCTGTGGTTGATAGACTTACCACTGATTGTTGTTGTGATTTCCAACATATTGTGTTTGCTGATAGTGTGAATATATATGCTGAGATTGACTTCCTTATGTCTTTATCTATTGCATAATCAGCATCCACATAGTCATATAGTGACAAATACTTGCATTTGATTAGCTCTCTTTTGGAGAAGCATAATCCATAGTTCATTATTCTAGATATATATCTGAGAATATTTTTGAGCTCTTGCCAGTGTTCTAAACTTGGATTGGCCATGAACTTACTTAGGATACTTATAGCATAGGTTAGATTAGGCCTTGTGCATAGCATAAGGTACATTAGGCATCCAATACCTACATCATAGGGATAGTGAGCCATAGCCTTCTGTTCTTCTTCAATCTTAGGACACTTGTCAGAAACCATCTATAAGTGTGATCCTAAAGGTACTGAAGTAGGTTTAGCTTGTTCCATATTAAATTGAGCTAGTATCCTTCGGATATAGTTTCTTTGAACAAGCCATAGCTTTCCTTCCCTCCTCTTTCTGATAATCTGCATTCCTAAAAGCTTTTGTGCTTCCCCTAAGTCTTTCATTTCAAAATGAGAGCACAATTCAACCTTAACCTCTTGAATTTTATTCAAGTCCTTCCCTGTGATGATGAGATCATCTACATAGACTAACATAAATACTGCTTTAGTCATTCCCAGATCTTTGTAATATAGGCAGTAATTATATGAGCTTCGGATGAAGTTCATACTAGCAGCAACATCATTGAACTTCTTGTTTCATTGTCTAAGAGCTTGCTTGAGCCCATATAGGGATTTTTGCAATAGGCAAACATAGTCCAACTTGTTTTTATCCTCAAATCCGATTGGTTGCTTCATATATATTGTCTCCTCTAGCTTTTCATATAGGAAAGCTGTTTTAACATCCATTTGATGGATTTCCCAATCATAGAGAGTTGCTAGAACTAGAATAAGCCTAATTGTCTTGAAATTAACTACAGGAGAGAATATCTCCTTGCACTCTATTCCTTCCTTTTACCTAAATCCCTTAGCTACAAGCTTAGCCTTATAAATTTTATGTTCTACTTTTGTTACTTCTTCCTTTACTTTGAACAGCCACTTATTCTCAATTAATTTGGCTTTGTAAGATCTAGGGACTAAAGTCCAAGTATTATTCTTCATTAATGAAGAATATTCCTTCTCACAAGCTTCTTTCCAATTTTTAGCATCTTTGCTTCTCATGGCTTCATCATATGTTTCTGGAGCCTTGTTTTCTACATTTTCAGCTATAAAGCATGCAAATTCAACCAAGTCTAGTTCTGTATACCTTCTATTAGGAATTCTAATTCTTGGTTGCCTATCCCTTGTGAGTTGGTAGTCTGGTAGGTTTTCTTGTGCATCATCCAAAGGTAGGTGTAAAGCTTCTCCTTCACCCTCATCTTCTGCCTCTTCTCCCCTTTCTTCGTGTTGTGTAATGCCTTCTGTAAGCTCCACAGTTTTTGATTGTGTAGCACCACCTTCTTCAGGTTCTGGTGGTACGTAGAAGTGGACTGATTGGTTTGAAGCCCCCAAGTGCTCCTGAATTTCACTTTGGAGATTGGGATTTTGTGAATTTTTGTTCAGCAGAGAGAATTCATCTTCCTTAAAGATGACATCTCTACTAATGATTGTTTTGTAGGCTCTCTTTTGAAGTAGTAGGAGTTTATACCCCTTTACACCTTCTGGATATCCTAAAAACACCCCTTTGATTGCTCTAGACTCTAATTTTTCCTCTTTTTGATATGTATAGGCTGCATATCCGAAGGTCCTAAGGTGTGAGAGTTTAGGCTTCTTACCACTCCAAATTTCCTGAGGAGTCTTATAGTTACTAGCAGAGGTTGGAAGCCTATTAATTAAATAGGCTGCTATCCTAATTGTTTCTCCCCATAGGGAATGAGAGCAACCTGAAGAGAGAAGCATGCACCTAGTCTTTTCTAGGAGGGTTCTATTTAGTCTTTCAACTACTCCATTCTGTTGTGGAGTAGCTCTAACTGTTTTATGCTTTAGGATTCTATTCTTACTGCAGTATTCGTCAAAATCTTTGTTACAATACTCTAGTCCTTAGACATTTCAATTTCCTCCCAGTTTGATTTTCCATAAGGTTATGCCACTTCTTGAAAATCTCTAGAGCTTCATCCTTTCTCTTCATAAGGTAAACCCAATATTTCCTTAATTTATCATCAATTATAAACATGAAATACAAGTTCCCTCCAGCTGTGTGGACTTAAGCTGGCCCCCAGAGATCACTGTGAGCATACTCCATGATCTCTATGGCTCTCTTAGCTCCCCTATGAAATGCTGACTTGTGGTGCTTTCCAAGCACACAGGATTCGCAAAATTCTAACTTTTGTAAGTTTTCTTCAGGTATGAGACCATGCCTAGAGAGATGGAACAGGTTTTTATTGCCTGCATGACCCAACCTAGCATGCTATTGCTTGGTTGGTTCAAGGTTTTCGCTTTCTGAAATTTGATTAATTTTAGTTGTGCCTATTACATAGTATAGGCCAACCCTCTCCACTCTTCTAATGATGACTCTTCCATCCCTTAGGATTTCTCTAAGCCCATCTTTAGACCTGATCTGAAAATCTTACTTATCAAACAAGCTTTCAGAAATCAGGTTTCTCCTTATTCTAGGCACAAATCTGACATTGCTTAGGATCCTTCTTTTTCCATCAAACATGTTGATCGAAACACTTCCTGTGCCCTCTATCCTTTGCTGCCCAGAATCTGTCATTTTAACCTTGCAATGACTGGTTCAAATGTTGTGAACCAGTCCCTACGAGGAGTGACATGCATAATGTACCTTGAATCAAATATCCACTCTCTACTAAGGTCCTCATAAATCTTAGTCATAGCCAGTATTTCATCTTCACTGAAATCTTTAGGTTTTTCAACATTACCTAAAATTCCACTTTCAGTTGCCTTATCCCTCTTCTTTTTCCTACAATCCCTTGCAAAACGTCCTTCCTTATCACAGTAGAAGCATGTCTTCCCTTTTCCCTTTTCCCTTTTTCTTCTTTTCATTTTCACCTTCCTTAAAGTGTTTTTCTTTCCCACTTCCCTTCTTCCACTTTCCTTTCTTGCTATTTTTCTTATGAGATTTCTTCTCATAATTATTCTCTACAAACATTACTTCAGCTGAAGTGTTCGTTTTGTAGTTTGCAAGGTTGTGAAGAAGTGTCATCTTGTTAGGAAGACACTTCTTGGCATATAATTCATCAAGTTTCACCCAAAGCTTCTGTGCAGTGTTACAATTCTGCACTTTTCTTATCATTGTTGGTAATAAGTCAAGCATTAACTTGAAATGTGCAAGTCTTTGCATTTTCAGCTTCTTTATAGGATCAGTTTCTAGGTCATAGTAATCATCTATAGCACCATAGCAGTCATTGACTCAAGAAGTGCTTACATCTGGAGTTTCCAAATGGTAAAATCTTCTTTTCCAGAAAATATATCCATTTCCTTGCCTACCATGATTGTTGTAAAGTAAAGAAACTTAAATAATGTACTCACTGACTGTTCTTGATGAATCTTTAATGCTTGAAGTGTCTAAGAAATGCCCCAGGAGGTCTTGAATGCTTTGATACCACTTTCTGTAGGGTTATTTTTGGTCCTCTGTTATACTTGCAGAGAGCCCTTTCCCAAAGTCTCTCCTAGTACCCACAAGTGTACTCTAGCACTCTCTAAACCACTTCTCTCTAATCTCTTTCTTTTTACTCACAAATATTGAATACAAGATAAATTGTAATTGCTCTGAATGTGTTCTGCTTTTGTATGAAGTTTCTGTCTTCCTTTATAGCTGCTGAAAATGGAGAAGATGGCTTTCGGATGTCTATTGCTTGAATTAAACATCCTTCATGTGCCTTCCACGTGAGCTTTTAATAAGCTTTCATATGCTATGCGTTTTTGTCTTCTAGCATGTCATAAGACTGAGTCTCTTTAGTATAGCTTCTGATGCATTAAACTACTGTATTTTGGCTTATGTAATACAACATTGCTTAGAACTTTTTGCCTTTGACTGAATGAATCACGTGGGAGTGACTTATATCACTTAGGCTTTTGACTTCAGTTATAAGATGTTTCCAAAATGTAGCTTTCTTCTCTCATTGACACACCCACAGACACCATCACACACTTCACTTCTTTTTGTCTTTCCTACATTTGATAATTCTGTGTGTAGATTATTGGAGAATGACATGATTTTCATCACAATACTTTAATAAAATCCCAGCTAACAGTGTCATATGCCTTGTAAAAGTCTATCTTCCAAATATAACTTTTCAAGCTTTTCCCTGATAGATAATCCGTAAGAAGCTCTTAGATAAGCAAGATATCATCACCTATTGATCTTCCTTCAATGAAAGCTCCCTGGTTCGGTGATACAATCTTAGTTAATACTCTTCACAGTCGACTAGCTAGAAGCTTTGCAATAACCTTGTAAATAGTATTGCAGGAAGATATAAGTCGAAAATCAGATAAAGAATTGGGATTTATCTTTTTTGGTATTAGACATATGAAGGTATGATTGAATTCTTTCAACATATTGCAAGATGTCAAGGTTTCCAGAACAGCAGATGTGAAGAGATCTCCCATAATTCACCACGGCTATTGAAAAAAATGAGCTGTTAACCTGTCTGGTCCAGGTGCCTTTAAAGGGTGCAAGGAAAAAAGGGCTTGTTTAATGTCATTTGCCAAGAAAGGAGTTGACAGCAGGTCTTTCATGTTTTGGCTAAGAGGCTTATCAAAGAACCTTCGCATGGAGGGAATTTGACTACTCAGATGTGTATTTCCCATAAACACACTCCCTTAAGTGAAAGCCCTTTGGGCTTAAAACTTGTACAGGCTTACTCTACCTTGTGCTGAATAACAGGTGGATGATAGGATTTGAACTCAGGACCATTTGATTACAAAGGCTCTGATATCATGTTAAGTGACCGTTACACCACAATAGCTTAAATTGTTGTGTGAGGCCAACTTAATTGGTTTATATATTCACTAACATTTGCAAACAAGGAGGTATGGAAGAATTTGGAATTTTGATCCCCTTCCTTTGACTAGGTCACTCAAGCCTTCTATTGTATTATGGATTGAAGTAAAGACAAGGCTTGTTAATATTCCCTCATTCTCGTTATTTCAATTTCCCTCATTTGAGAATTATCTGGACGTAGATAACATTCATCTTGAGCTTGGTGCAACTTTGTTTTGGTTTCAAGAACTTGTCTGCTGCTATGAGATTGAAATTTTTTTAAGTGAAACTTTTACTCTTCTTAACTTCGACATTAGCTGATAACTTATGCATTAGATGATAGGAATGGTAGCCTTCGTCATGACAAAACTAGCACTCCCTAATAAGATCCATAAATCCTTCTTGCTCAATAAGACCATTAAAAAACCTAAAAGGAGCACCCCTGGACAATATGGGCATTACAAGTATTTGAATGCAAGAGTGATCTGAGTTGACAAGGGCCCTAATGAGTTTTCTCCTAATCTGATACAATCCTTATTGGTTATTGGTCTATGTAAAGAATTTGCAATTAAAACAAAGATCAGTCCTAAGGAGAGTGAATTGTGAGATCCTAAATCAATTGGAGAGGAGAATGAAGTATGCATTATAAAGGTACGGATACCTCTTCCCCATAGATGAGTTTTTTCAGATGTAGGAAGAGTAAAACCGTGAGGACCTTGGCTCGATGAACAACCCAAAGTTGACAATATATACGGGCAGATGGTTTGAGCTGTTAGTGACCCAGAGAGTTCCATAACGTATTTCTTTGAAAAAGGAAATTGGAAGCGTATATAATGGAGATAGCAAACCGTGTAGTGGAGTGATAAAGAAAACAAGATAATTGTAAATGTTGATCGCTTTATCCTATTTGCTAAACTGTAACTCTTTTACTGTTGTAAAAAAAATAATCCTTCCATTATAGTCAAAAGACAAGTTGGAAAGAAGATCCCAATCAACACCCACAAGTTTAGACACGACCGGAAGATTTGAGGCATGAATTTTAGTTTTCTAAAAGTCCTACTATGCTTTTGTCAAATACAACATCTTTAACCATGGCCTTTTTGGGAGGATCATTAAGCCTGTGAATATTCCACATGAGCAACATCAAGGAGGGGAGTCCCCTCCAGTAATGATTTTATTTTTCTTCCTTGTTGATCTTCTTCTTATGCTACTATTACAGTTCAACACTACTGTAGAATTTTTGCCTTGCTCCTCGTGATTTGCATTCTGAACCTGCTATGGTTGAGAATCTGGCCTCACTTCAGGAGGTGATACCTCTACTTTTGATACATTGTGAGTTATTGTATTACGAGTGTTCTGCACCTCCATTTTAGAAACTCACAAGTCTAAAGAGTTAAACCGTGCAGGTAAGTCATCTGGCTCTGAGCTGCAGCTAGCTTTAACATTTAATTGCACACCTAAGGACTCATTCTCATTAAGAACTTCCTCATTATTGATAGGGTCACCCTTCACAGATGGATCTATCGCTTCAATAGTCTAGTTGATTGGGTTAGAACCTAATTTGATCGGCTCTATTTTATCAGCAGCATCTATCTCAAGCAACTCATCATGCCATGCTGTTTTAAAAATTTTCCCAGTAGCTTGCCATTGTTTCTTGACAGGGGTTGGTTTCTAAGGATAAGAGATAGGTATCACAACTTGTTGCATTTCTCCAAATTCATCAAGCTTAAGCATAGGAAGTTGATCTGGCAATTCCTTCTTTCTGTCAAATTCTATACAAATTTTTGCCTAGCAAATCCTCTCCATATGAGCAGTCTGAGAGTCCATATAAATTGATTTATCTAAGGCACTAGCTATATAACTGAGGCCTTCGATTGTCCAAAATTTAGGAGGAATGTTATGAAACTAGACCCAAAAGGGAAATACATCAATGTTGTTCCTGTCACAATCTACTCCCGGTTTCCACTTTTGCAAAAACAGCAGTTGGCCATGTACATGCCATGGGCCAGATTCCATAATCTCCAGTAGATATTGCTCAGAACAAAATTTGAACAGTATATTACCATCTGCCATTAACATGGTCTTCTATAAGCCTTTTTTTGTTCCAGCGAGCATCAACCCAAGCTTTGACCAACGGGAAAGCTGGACGTTTGTTCCAGAAATATCCAACCAAGGAAGCAAACCACACAGATGCACCAGCTTGCAAAAGCTCCTTAGGAGGGGTTAAAACCCCTTCGGTCATCACCTTTGAATAATGTTTAAGCATACCTTTGTTATGTTGCATATTCAGCTTCTGTTTCCATGCTCCTTTGGGATAAGATGAACCCTTTGCTTCGACATCTTCTTCGGTCCTATTTGTTGTTGGCTCCTTGCCGTTGGTTGAGGCTGCAAGTGATGGCAAAGCTTTCGAATCAAGGGGAGGAGGAACCTCTCCATTCATGGTTTGGTACTAAGCCTTATCAGGCCTCAACCAGTCTCGAGACCCAATAGGAAGGGAGACGATACACAATAGTTAAATGGTTTGGCAGGAAGGCAATTTCTAAAATTAGAAAGAAGGGAAATGTGGTAAAAGATATAGAGAGATCAGAGGATAAAATGTAGAGAGAGGTCAGATTTTAAATCATTACAGTTTTGAAAAATCATTAGAGATTAGAGTTTTGAATCATTCATTTTTTAAGAAGTATTCGTACACTTATAAGACCCTTATAAGACGTACTTATTTTTCCTCTCCAATTAATGTGAGATCTCATAGTGAGGCACATCGTGGTGGAGACATTAAACTAGACCGTGAACTTGAATCAATCATTAGGAGGAGGAGAAGCAGTTCAGCGACCATATTACAATTGCTTTAAGGAATTCAAGCTGGAATGTTGACTGAATCAAAGAATTATGAAGGAGATCGATAGAGGCATGGACGGAGCCATAGTGGGCGTAAGTGGGGGCACTTGCCCCCACTGTATCTAAAAATTTTTAATTTAAAATTATTATTTTAAATTTTAATTTCATAAAAAATTTTAAAATTTTGCCCCAATTAAATTAATGGTGACAAAATAATAATAATTATTATTATAGATATATTAAGATATCAAATAAAAAATAAAATATAAGTCCATCTATTTTTATTAAAATTACTATTATTTGAGCCCATGACTTTTTTAAATGAAAGCCTACAAATAGGGAGATAAAAACTACATGCTTAATTGACTTTTTTTTAATTTAGATTTTTCTACCTTTTTGGCTTCTTCATCACACTACTTTTTGGCTTTTTGGCTTTTCTTCCCATAACGTCACAAGGACTATCACACCCAAAGTAAAAAAACAATATTCTATATTGAACGCAATTATAGAAAGGATTCTCCTACAAGCCTCACCCCGTTCTAGTGTTGATAGGTAAATTCCTACTTCTTTTCTTTGGAAGAATGTGTAGTACGTATAATTTAGAGATGGGTTCTTGTAAGTTATAATAGAGTTGGTACAGTTTTAATCTTTACATTCTTTTAGACTTTTAGTGAAGACGCAAGATAAGATTTCTCATTGTAGACGAAAAATCGTAGCATATAAAGTCATAAAAATGAACAAAAACAGTATAAACAATTTAACACTAGTGATAATAGGGATAAAAGAAATACCCTTTATGCCCTTATGAATAAAAATAGATGGGCTCAGATTTTAATTTTTATTTGATATCTTAATATATCTTTTTTTAATTTTTGTCACCAATTAAATTATTAGGGGGGAAATTTTAATTTTTTGATGAAATAAAAATTTAAATTAAAAAAATTCAATAATATAATAGTACTTTAAATATTTTGCCCCCACTCAAAATAATTTCTAGATCCGTCCCTAGTTGTGATTAGACATAACAATTAAAAGTCAAATGGATTAGCTCAAAACTAACAACCTATTACTCTTATTCTTAAAAGATCAAATCTTTTACGATACACACATTTGAATTTATTGAATATATATTTTATGAAAACATATCTATAATGGAGTAGCTCAAAACTAACAAGCTAATTATTAAGATAAATTAAAGCGAAATCACAATTACACATCTATTTACATTAGAGGATTATGCAAGGGATGTTTATATATATATATAAGCAATCATATTTCGGAGCTGTAAAGGATGTTAACGTATCCCCTAAACATACTACATACACACTTAACATTCTCAACCTTATCATATGAAGTAGACTCACTTGATAAATCACAAAATTAACATTGCTAGAATCTTAAAACATTCAAATAACAAGTCTTCTATTGACTTTTTCATAATAATATTGTTAACATTAATTCATCACGAAATGTCGACGTGGCGACTAGTTTCCGATGGCAAAAATGGGTTCTGCTTGGAGGAATGTGACAAAATTCTCACTAATGAAAAACAAATCGATGCAAAACAAATCTCTTTATCAAACACTAATCACCACTTGCCTTCCATGGCCAATCTTCTCCTTCAAGGTTTTTGGTATCATCCGAACTACCTCTCTTTTTTTATTATCTGTATCTTATTTTCTGTTATGAAGCTATCATATGAACATCTAATTTTATATACTATATGTTGTGATAAGCTTCCCCGAATTTTCACGAGAACATAGATGGAAATGGAGGTAGCGATGTCCCAATGGTGCGGACAAGATTGGGAAAATTGGTTGTTCCAGAATAGTGGTCCATTGTAAAAACTATTTCCGTTCATTGTGACGATGATAGAGTTTATCAGTCGAGTATGCATGTGTTTGAATTTGGGTTCCTAATAACATTTGATTTTGCTTTGATAGTTCTATATTGTTTGCTCATTAATTGAAATGCATGCTACGTGTAGTTCATCTAATATCGTCATGCATACTGTATCTGAGAAATTGTTCATTGTATCTTCTAAAAATTTAGTTAAAGCAAAGAAGTTGTTTGAAAAGAGTGTCAATTCACCAGATCCCGAAAGAAGATCTTTAACTGTTTCAATTGATGACTTGGAACGTACAAAGAGCCTTCTTGATAATTCAGACATTAGAAACCGCTTTACCTTTTCTACCGACTCTAATGTCACTTGAAATCTAAAAAAATAATTATTTCTTTTTTTTCAATGGAATATTAGGCATGAAACTTTATTTATTCTTTTGCCTGTAAGAATTATTATGAAACATTATTTATTATTTTGTCTATAAGAATAATTAAACTTCTAATTAACATCTTGTAGTACTTATATACCATATATCATGATATTATATTGCTTAACATATTTCTATATTTATATGTATTATTATTTTATTGTTAATAAATATTAATGATTAAGAATAGTAGTAAACTTAAATTTATGATATTTTGATCTTATTAACATTAAAATTTTATATAAGTTTATCCTTTTATGTCTAAAAATTATTTACTTTTCAAATTTAAAATTACCTACCATGCACGTATTTTTCAACAATATGTTTAAAATTTTGAAAATATTTTACGATTTTTAAATGTCTCATTCTTTTTGTATATATGAAGAGAGGTGTAATGCTATGTACAATAAGCATCATTAAAGAATCATTTATGTATAAATCCATAGATATAAAAAAAAAATTATAAAGTTTGAATGCATTAGCTATTTAAACAAATTTATAAAGAAGGCAAATCAAAATATATGAAAAATCATATAAATGTTAATTATAATTAACCTCAGGTTATTAAGCACACTTATCATTAAAAATTTATTATTAAGCACACTTATCATTAAAAATTTATCTTTTTAACATTATTATTTTTAAGAATACTATCAAAGACAAAAATTCATCACAAATCTCCTTTAAAAATACATAAAATATAAAATCATTATTGACTATAATTTGACAATTCGTTGCTAAAGTATAACTTTTAGCAAGATTAAAAACTTTGTCACCAAAAGTAGAACTTTTAGCTACGAATGATATGAATCGTTGCAAAAAGTTTCGACACTGGCAACGAATTAAGTCATTCGTCACTTCTGTTTTTAAACTCAGATCGGATCGGTTGATTTGATCAATTTGATCGGAGATCGGTCGGTAGTCTGGTCCGGTTTATCTTTTAAAATCGGTTATAAATTGATCCAGTCTGAACCGGTCAAAACAGGTCAGACAATTTTTTTATTTTTTTATTTTTTTATTTTTAAATATTTTTAATATTATATATAATTAAATATAATTATTGCATAATTATTACGTCACACCGGTTCAATCGATCGAACCGATCAAACCAGTAATTAATAAAACAATCAATTTAATGATCGGTCCAAATTTTAAAATACTGTTTATCACTAAATATTAAGCATTTTGCTACGGTTCTAAAATTTATCTCAAAAAAGATATATTTAGTGATGATTACGTCAAACATCGCAAAAAGATTTACTTTCTGCAACAAAGATTCGTTGCAAAAAAGATTTATATAGTGATGATTATGTCAAACATCGCAAAAAGATTTACTTTCTGCAACAAAGATATAGTTCGAGGCCAATATCTATCTTTTGGCCTACAGGAACCCCCGGCAGTTCTCCAGGAGTTTATCCACTGAGATACGCACGGAGTGTTGTACACCCGACTTCAGCGCTAGTATGATTATTCCCTTGTACTAAAAAATAAGTGGTGATATGCATGAGCATAAAGTACGTACACAAAGTTTCTTAAACAGTACAATAAACGGCAAAAGATGTCGTCAACTAACTTGTGCATCCACTACGGCATTGATCTATGTGACTTTTTATCTTGGTAACAAGCGTGGATTCATTACATGTATATCTAAGAAGTCCCGTGACATGCCATTTCAAGTGGAATAGGTGGATCAGAAAAGGCTCCCGTAGAAATTTTATCAAAAACGAACTTGTTAGCAGCCTCGGTATAGTGTATCCCGTCCCAATTCACTCGAACTGAGGGACGATCACATGAACCCACGAAAATTCTGGTACCATTCTCTAAAACTGTAGTGTCTCCACATTCAGCAATGCTGAAGTTGTACCTGCCTCCATACCCACAGCAGGCGATCAGTGGAAGCTCAAATCCTGCAGTTCGCAGACAAAATTACCAATTAAAACAAGGAAACGCAATACATACCACATTCAATTTATTAGAGGAGAGGAATTAGTACCATATTTTTCAGGCTCCTGGAATAAAGAATACTTGACAGAGTAGACGTCTACGTAAGTGAAGGAAGCCGAAGAAAATTGCTGTCTCAGCTCAGTAACTGCTTCCTTTAATTTGAAGTTGAAGTATTGACAGACTTCATTGTAAGCCTTGGCACAACCGGCGATGTCCTTCTCTGCCGAAGCAAAATTGGTCAATATATAAGGCAAGCAACCTATTGGCCCTGTGTTGAGTATCCAAAATGATCTACCTCCCTCCTTGTATATGTTCTGCATATCATGCAATACCAATCATCATAATTAGTTTTTCGTTTAATTGCATTTCATGATTCATATGTAACTTCTACATAATTAAATACGCCATTAAAATTAAGATTTTCTTAACTAAATTATTACAATAAGAAGTATAACTAATGATTAACACGAGCTTTATTTTTTATTCTTTTATAATTATAATGCAAAATTTCTTTATTTATTTTATATCGAGAGTACATAATCTAGAGTTTAACATAACATGAATTATTAGCGAATAGGTATAAGTTTAAGCGTAGAGTTACCTCGATTATATATGTCAGGGACAGATGCGTTGACTTGGTCAACAGACTGATTAGCGAAGAATCCGGCTCCAAGATCATTTTGGCCTATGTCGAATGTATATAATGCTTGTGAGAAATACTCCTCCTTGGGCATCAATGTTGCAAATACTCCTCCTACATTAACATATGGTAATTAGCTTACTCGTCAGAGTTGTATGTTTCAAACTTAGCCTGAGTTAGAAGTTGATGGTGAGCTATAGAAAGATCGGAGCAGCCATTTTTAAATTACCTCGACGCTCAATCATTCGAGACCTTTGTTTA
>JANZLX010000003.1:69031-79516 GCA_025531955.1 Erythroxylum orinocense
TTATCCTCAAACCTTCTTATTCATTTAAATTCTATAACCTAATTTCATAGGATCCTCAAATCATATAATTCTTTTAAAAAAATAATAATGCTTAATAAATCGAATTTCACTTATTTCTTCATTTAATAATCATAACTTAAGCAATAAAATCCTTAATTTATTCCTTCCAATTTAAAATTAGCAAACTAAAACCTCAAAATAATGTAACCATGTTTTAAAATAATTTAAACCTGCTTAATGCGAATCGAGGCCCAACAACATCCTTGCCTTTCTATAAGAGCAAAAGATGATGAAGCAATGAAGGAATACATAAATTGGAATGAGTCCAATCTCTCACCAATAGAACTCAATAACATGTATAAGTTTTGATGACGAAGAAAGCTACCATGAAGACTTCCCATTTATTATGAAATTTGCAAGGAGAATTCCTAATGACTTAGTAGTCTTCCTAGTAAATGAAGAAATAGACTCCTCCTTTAGGATCAAATCTATATCATCTTTGCCTAAAACTTCCACCATTTTAGTTGGCATAATATACAATTGACCTGTTATCAAACAAAGCTCTCGAATTTGGTTGGCCATTAATTTGGGCTTTAATATACAAGAGTCTTATGTGTTAAGCCATGTTATCAACCAATTTCTCTAGCACTACAGCATCTCTGGAACTCCTAGACTTATAACCAACATAAATACTTTGCATTCTCTTTTATCAAGAAAAAGGTTTTACTTTCTTCCAAGAAGTTTTAATATAAGAGGCAAGAAGCCTCACAAAATAAATGAAAAAATGACAACTGAATAGGAATTTCCCCTACTGTGACAAATTCCCTAAAGCTTTCATCTTAACTTTTAAACTTAGGCTACTTCTTAAGAAAATTATGATTACACCTTTCCTTCATTTTGTTCTACGCTTTACTAGTAACTTTAACACATTCTTTCCTATTTTTTAGGTTTTAATTCCTTTTCTCAAAAGGAATATGTCTTATGGACTTCCTTGAGATGAGATTTTTAAAATGTGATGGTTTGCTTCCTTCAAACATGGTGGCAACTTTGCTATTGAAGTCTTCTCTTTTAATTTGAGGTTAATGACATTGGTTTCTTATGATACCTCACTCAATTCCACTGATAGGATGGAGACACCTGAGGTGGTATTAAAATTTGCCGACGTTGAAAAGTTAAATTTTAAAAATTAAACCTTTTACTTGAAAATGAGTGAATTATATCTTGTGCTTTAATTTGTAATTTCTACTTTTTGTTGGATTCTAGGAATTTGTTGATTCTCATTATTAGCCATAACATTCAAACAATGATTAAGAATGAAAACATCAGTACCTAAATTCGTAGATGAGGCAAAATGATCCTTCACGATCTTTAGATTCCTCTAAACATTTAGGAAAAGCCATAAATCAAATTCCATAACATTAATAATAGCAATTGATGGAAATGGATAGTCATCTATCAATATGGTTTGATCAAATTTAGCAAATAAAAGAATTTCCTTGTTTATCTAATCTTGAATAACATTTTTTAATCCATAGTATGAATTTACATGGTGACTACATGTATTGTGGTACTTACATTAGTTCCTCCTTAAAATCTCTTCCTTTGTGGGAATCCTAGGTTTTGACAACAAACTAATAAACCTTTACTATAATATAATATCAAACATTTCCTTTGTTTTAAAGGTATTAAAAGTTTATTGAATTTGATTAGTTAGTGATTGCATTTTCTTTTTAGCTTTAAATGATTTTCATTATAGAGCATGGTAAACACAAGTTCCTAGGACATTAACCTCAACCACTACTAAATCATATGAACCTTTTTTTTCATAAAATAAGTACCTACTAAACTCCTTTTCTGATATATGTCTTTCCTTAAGAAGTTTATCATATTTAGACACTTTTGTTACTAAATAATAAAAATCATGAAATTTCATACCTTGGAATTTTTTTTAAGTTCAAGTTAGCTTCATATACTCGATATCTAAAGAGTATAATTTGACATCAACTCCTTATTCTCCTGAATCAAGCAATGAACATGTTTGCATTCTTGCCACTTTTCTAAATAAATTTAGACAATTCGGCTATACTAACTTTTAGTTTAGTAAAAAAAAAGCTAAGTATGAAATAGTCTTTCCATTTCTGTCCATAAAAGGACAAAATTCCTAGGCAACAAAGCATATCAGGAAAAAGTTGAATTTATTAATGAAATTGGAAACAACTTAACCTTGAAATTGTTGAAATTTTTGTAATTAGCCAATTCACCACACGGAATAGCGAATCTGGTAAAGTGTTTGATAATCGACTGGCCATCTTCACCAGAGAACAAAGTAAACTCAAGAATTTTATAGCCACAGGGAAAATGATTCTTGGGGTCAATATTCATTAGATAAGGCTTATAGAATATTGGGTGGACAATCTTTCTTAAGCCATGCCTATGTAGTTCTTGAACAACTTCTTTAGCTACTTCCATATCAACTTGAAACTTATTTATGTCAAAATAATAGCATGAAAAGGATTATAGTTTACAACCATAATATTGCCCCCTAAGCTATAATTTGTTCAATTAGTTTTGAATTCACAAGCAAATCCTTGTCTCCTAATAGCTTAAGGTCTAGCAATGTATTAACCATTTCTGGGATTAACGTGTAATATGCAATAAAAGTGTCCTCTCTATTACGAGGAGGAACATATGTCTATTCCACAAAGGAAGAATATAGAGGATAACTAAATTCACTAACTCCCATTACATTTAATGCAAGCTACCCAGCCTTTCAAAATTTTGTCTTTCTAGAGAGAGAGAATTCTGCCTAGTGACCTGTACCAAAATAGTAGAAATTTTCCATCTTCTTCAAGAACATTTTGGTTGCTTTAGCTGCAGAGGCCAAATTGGACTTCAACTCAAAAATATAATTTGTGTAAACAACATCATTTCTTATTGATAGTTGCAGTGATTTCAAATTCTTGCTTATTGGAGAGTGAGTCGAAGGCAATGTTGTCTTCTCTAGATTTTTAACAATTTAGGATACAAAGCCTTCATTCCCTACTACAATAAAGACTTCTTCCTTCAAGATCGGAGGCTTAACAACCTTTTTTTCTAGTCCTTATACATAGCATCATAGTCTCACCAGGTGTGCCAAAATTTTTATCACTTTTATAATCGACCTATAGTTTGAGCGTGTTAAGGAGGAATTCTCCTAAAATTGCATTTGACTTCTAATCAACAATATAAGCTGGTTTTGGAAAAATTAGAGAATACAATTCTAATTTAGCAAATTGCTAAGGGGTGTTAGAATGTAAAAGTTTAGTCAAAAAGATAATTTTGTTTAAGGATGGGTATAAAGTGCTAAGAAAACTTAAGACAATGATCTTTTTTTTTGTTTGAGTTGTGTCATTCCTATTCTTGTTCTATAATGTGCTTATACACCCCTCCCAACTTCATCCACCTCAAATAGTTTTCCCATAACTACTTAATCTCTGACTATCTTCCAATTATGGTCATGTCTTTATTAACCGCCTACCATTTTTTAAACATGCTTTCAATAATCTTGACTATCAAGTCTTGTACTTCCTTACTAATTCCCATGCCAAGAAGGTTTTTTTGAAATAAAAGGTAATTCATTGAATGAAATAAATGAAAATATATATTGGCACAAAAGCCAACAAAGTTAATCCAAATCAAACACTTTTTGGCAAGACTATACGAGGCATAGAACAAACAAAGTGTCAATTTAGCTTAGAATGACAACAAATCAATTCAAAAGACATTCCAATTCATGAGGATTTTGTTGTTGAAATGCTTATCTTTGTATAGATGTAAGTGTATTCTAATACTGTTGAAAATTAAACATATATTTCTTAGTAATTCTTATATTTCTTTCCTTTCGTTAATAAATACTAAATAACTATAGAAAATATGAACTTTTTATGTTATGTGGAGTCAAATATTTATATTTACTATTATACTTTTACATCATACTATTATCAAATGATTATGGGTAATTATATAATTTTATTAATTACATATTGCCAAAAGATAATTGATATTGATTCAATTCTTTATAATTTTTCAATAAAGACACTAATAAAAGAGTTAATAAAATATTTTTGAAGGAAGTTAAAATTTATCAAGCATACATGATGCTGAATATATGAAAAGATAAGAACTTTTAAATTACAAAAAAGGTACTTATTATATATTATTATATAATCACTAATATAATTTATTAATAGAAGGATCTAAGGAAGGAAAGATTAACAGGTTTAAGATTTGAAGAATTTTGACTCCAATTTTAGATATGCTTTTAGTAGATGATAACTTCTTTTCTCTTTAATGGAATGAACTAAGAAACTTATCACAAGAAGTCCATCTTGAAGCAACATGAGGATGAATCTGGTCACATCATTAATTTTCGGAAGTTACACATTCTTTTTATATGTCATCAATCCTTGGTGTATTTAAGAACCTTTAAGATGGGAAATATCTTGACATTTCTTCTTTGATTGGGAAAGGCAAAAAGGTTGTTTGAAAGAGAGAGTGTGTAACTAGGTGGTAGTGTCTTACGCTAAGTATAGTTATTGTGATTCATACGCTGAGACGAACAAAATAAAATTTTAGGTACAGAATAGAACAAAAATTGGAGACAGTGAGATGTTTAGTTGTGAAGGACAAAACAGATAAAACTGTGTTCGTCTCGATGATAGAAATGTGTTTAGTTGCAGTTAACAGAATATAAAAAACAGTGTAAATAACTAAAGCACCCTTACAGTATATAATATGGTTGAAAATATGTAATTCATTGATTATTTTAAAACGAATAATTTGAATTAGTAATTTAATTATATCTATAAATAAGAAATATAAAATATGAGTAACATAAAAAATTTAATGAAATGAGAATAACATTTCGTTACCCATGTTAAAGTTAGAATTGTAAATTATGAAAAATTATTGAAAAAAATAATATATATATATAATAATAATTATATATAATTATAGGCTCCAGTTTCAAACCAGAACTGAATTGTGTCACTGGTGATCCTTTTTTTTTTGGGGGGTCCTCACTAACCATTGGTCTAGGCATGGACGGAGCCACAGTGGGGGCAAGTAGGGGCACTTGCTCCCACTGCATCTAAAATTTTTTAATTTAAAATTAATATTTTAAATTTTAATTTTATAAAAAATTAAAATTTTGCCTCAATTAAATTAATGGTGACAAAAAAATAATAAAAATATAAATATATTAAGATATCAAATAAAAAATAAAATCTGAGTCCATCTATTTTTATTAAGATTACTATTATTTGAGCCCATGGCTTTTTTAAATGAAAGTCTACAAATAGGGAGATATAAACTACATGCTTAATTGACTTTTTTTTATTCAAATTTTTCTACCCTTTTGACTTTTTCATCACACTACTTTTTGGCTTTTTGGCTTTTTTCCCCCTAACTCCACAAGGTCTACCACACCTAAAGTGAAAAACAATAATCTATATTAAATGCGATTGTGGAAAAGATTCCCCCACAAGCCTCACCCCGTTCTAATGCTGGATAGGTAAGTTTCCACTTCTTTTCTTTAGAAGAATGTGTAATACGTATAATTTAGAGATGGGTTCTTGTAAGTTGTAATAGAATTGGTACAATTTTAATCTTTACATTCTTTTATACTTTTAGTGAAGACGTAAGATAAGATTTCTCATTAGAGACAAAAAATTGTAGCATATAAAGTCGAAAAAATAAACAAAAACAGTACAAACCATCTAGCACTAGTGATAACAGGGATAAAAGAAGTACCCTAGGTGCCCTTATGAATAAAATAGATGGGCTCAGATTTTATTTTTATTTGATATCTTAATATATTTATAATTTTATTTTTATTTTGTCACCAATTAAATTAATGGGGGCAAAATTTTAATTTTTTTAATGGAATTAAAATTTAAAATAATAATTTAAATTAAAAATTTTCAATAATATAAGAGTACTTTAAATATTTTACCCTGTTCAAAATAATTTCTGGATTCGTACCTTGATATAAGGACTATATTAAGAATGGAGAACAAGAGCATGCCATTTTGACTAATCTCTTTAATCAAACTATCCTATTCAAGGTTTTTATGATTCTATTGATGATCAAAATCAGAATGAAAGTCCCATTGATTCACGGGTCCTGGTTTAGATCTGTTATTGCAACACTTGGAAGAGAATGATCCTAATAGATATGGAACTCCTCCTGCTTGTAAGGAGGCCATTGAGGCATTACCCTTTGTGACAGTTAAAGAGTTGTTGCAGTGTTTAGTGTGTTTGGATGACTTTGAGATTGGCGCTGAGGCAAAGGAAATGCCATGTAAACACAAATTTCATAGTTGGTGCATATTACCATGGCTGGAACTCCATAGTTCTTGTCCAGTTTGCAGGTATCAACTGGGAATAGATGAGTCTAAGCTTGACTCAGGGAGCGACCAATAATGAGATTAGTGAGAATAATAGCAATCATAGAAGAAGGATTGTTGAGGAGGGAGATGCTGAAGGGAGAAGGTTTTCCTTTCCATGGCTTTTCAATAGTCTGTTCTCTGCTTCATCGGCATCCCAAACTAATGAAAGTAATACGTCATTAACCTCACCATCTTCTTCAACGAAGCACCTTGAAGTGCTTATGATTGGTTATAAAGTTACAAGTTGTTTTAGTCTAGATTCCTGTTCCTATTGTGTTCATGTACATAGTACCTTCTCAAACTTACCCTGTGTTTAGTTACCGTCCTTAGGGGTGAGGACGGATGACGAGGACATAAAAGTTTTGTCCTCCGGCCTGTTTGCTTACCGCCCTCATCAATTTTTTTCCCGTCCTCAAAGGACAAGGACAGAAATTTTTGTTCCTCTCAAAACTGAGGTACAGAAATTCTTGTCCGTAAGACAAGAATTGGAAATGTCCAAAATAGCCTTGTGAATTACATACTAAACCCCCTAATGTCGTCCATCCAGTGAAAATCACCTTCTTCTTCCCTTGAAAATTTCTGTGCTTCGCCTGTCTCCTTCTTCCATGGTGGTCTCCTGTCCGCTGCGAGGGTGGGACGACGTCGAAGAAGAGCTGTGGCGTCGGGGACCTTCGATGGCTTCTCCGGTGATGCCACAAGCTCCTCCGACCAGGTAATTGGTTGAAGATGGATGAGGCATAGAGGAGTGCAGGGTTGTGGATGTTGATGGTGTCGGAGTAGTTTGTTGTGGAAAATGGGGGTCTGTGGGTGGATGTCTGACGGTGGGAAGGTGTTCGGACATAGATCATCAGAGTATGGAAGGTGTTTGGACAAATCCAAGTGCGGGGGTTGATAGATCAGGTCATTCCGAACCTAATGGTGTAAATGGCGTTGGGAGAGGAGCACCGTAGAAATCACCGGCGATGGGAGCAATGGCGGTGGCGGTGGCGGTTGGAGGTGGAGGCTGAGATTTTTCGGTGGTGATTTGGGAGTTTGAATGTGGTCCAATTGCAAAACCGAGTGGTGGGTTAGGTAAATCGGTTGATTGCGAAGAGATTGATGTAGTTGGATGTTGAAAATGGTCACCGGAAAAAAAATCCGGTGACTGTCAGCCAGAGGTGAAGAAGAAGATAATTTATTATGTATAATATTTATAATAATAATAATAATAATTACAATAATAATAATTATAATAAGTACAAAATAATATATAATAATTGATATTAAAAGCAATTACAATAATTCATAATACTAATACTCATTATTGTTTTTGTTATTACAAAATTTATAAGATATCTTACTAATAATAACAACAATAATTAATAATAATAATCATATTCATTATAATAACATTATTAATTTTGGATAACAAATATCATACTACAAATAATAACAATAACAAACAATAGTCATAATAGGCACGAAATTTTTAATAGTAATAATATTATTATTATTATTAATAAGAATAATCACGCAATTGAAATTTTACTAGAATTACAAGTTAATAATAACATAATTAAATATTGTAAAATAAATATTTAAACAGTTATAAAATAATCAATGAATTACATATACTCTTCTTATTATACTACAGGGGCATTTCTATCATTAACACTGTTTTTTGTTCTGTCCCTTGCAACCAAACACATTTCTGTCCTCAGGATGAAGACAATTATCTCTGTTCTGTCCACCGCAACCAAGCATCTCACTATTTCCAATTCTTATTCTGTTCCGTCTTGTTCTGTCCCGTCTCTACATGTTGAAGACGCTAACCAAACAGACAGTTAAGGTTGAATCCAAGAAGTTGTTTTTTTCTTTTAGATTTTGCTTTTACTTTCTTTTTTTCCTCGTTGAAGAAGTTTCTGATCCTTCTATATGAATAAATCTTAATGTGTATAATGGTGTTCTTTGGATACGGCTAGTGGCTTATCGTTTGTATTCTGGAAAGTATAGGTTTGTCTGTTTGGTTATACGTATAACATTGGTAACGTGACTTTGTCAAGTCATAGTATTATTGCAAATCATGAAGTACGAAAAAGCTTCAAAACTAGAACACAACAAACCAATATATTCCAGTGAACAGACAACTTTGATCCGAACCTACCAAAAACCATGCAATGACACTAACTTCATCATCATCTTCAAAGCTGGTGTGCCTCCCTCAATGTCTCAAATGGAGATGGTACATAAGCTGCCTAATAATGGCAAATTTCAGCAACAACGAGGCTACACTCCAGACTAAGTGAACACCTAACCTGCACCTGCCTGAAATTCATGGTTCAATTGCATCACATGAACTATTAAGCAACAAGTGCATCCTGATTGAAGAAAATATGGACCTAGTTTAGCAACAAGATTAGAAGACTCACCAAATCAGTTGGTCCTCGATGTTTAATTTAATATAGAAGTTACAAACAAACAAAAAAAGAAACAGAAAGAAAGGCTTAATGCTGCCAGCCATTATAGTTGTCAGCATAGACAGATCATTCTAATTCAAGAAAGCCAATTCCTTTCCTCGCCCTTAATTCATCTCCAAACAAGAAACATAAAATAAAATGAGAATCTAGCGAAATTGGCACAACCATCACTTGACAATGATGATCTTAATAACAGATGCAGTTCCAACCCAGTGCAGAGCCACCACAGAGTCTCCATTATTACATAGTCCCTGTTCCTTGGCATGCTGAATGGCGAAATCCAAGATTTTTTCGGTTGTCTCCTCGTGAGAAGCCTTAGCAGATCCTGCATATAAAATTGGCACCAAGCCACGAAAAATAAGGTTGCGCCTTGCAGTAGCTTCGTCACCGCATGACCAATCAAAGGAATCAGTCTTAATCTGGGGCACAACCACTGAGAAAATTGGCATGGCAGGCCGATACTTAGCCACCAGCTTAGCAGTACTTCCTCCCCTGGTTAACACCAATATCAAAGCTGCTTTCGTCGAATTAGTTGTTCTAACCGCAGAAGAGGCAAGACTCTCTAAGGGGCTCATGGGCACAGGTGAATGTTGCATAATTCTTTTAAATACAGCCCCATAATCAAGTGTGCTCTCTGCTTCTACACAAATCTTTGCCATTGTCCGAACAGCAAGTTCTGGATAAGCTCCAGCTGCAGTCTCGCCACTCAGCATCACACAATCAGTCCCATCAAGAACTGCATTGGCAACATCAGTGGCTTCTGCTCTAGTTGGTCGTGGAGATTTGATCATGGACTCCAGCATTTGGGTTGCAGTGACAACTGGTTTTCCCTGAATGTTGCACTTATAGATCATTACTTTCTGGGCTAGAAATATTTTCTCAATAGGGATTTCCATTCCAAGGTCACCACGAGCCACTATAAATGCATCCGTGTTTGCTAAGATATCATCAAAGTTTGCCACCCCTTCTTGATTCTCAACCTACCAAGTAAAGTTAAAAGCGATATAAATGACATAAAAAGTGAGACGGTGATGATTGCATGTGGTACTAGTGCCCTATTGCTGCATGAGGACAATTTACTTGAAGAAGGTTAATTCATTCAAAAAGTCTCCTGACTATTGGCATGCATGCATCGCAACTCCATAGAAGCCTTCCAAAAGCCTTCCAAAATCACTTGAAACAGAAACAATTTCAAAGCAGACACTATAATGCATGTGTTGTGAAATTTGGGTTAATTTTTACCTATAATAACAAATTTACCTCGAGCACTATTGCCTAGGTGAATAGAGTGTGAATGATTATACTGAAAAATCACATCAAGTAAATTCCCAGGAAAGATTTGAGGGGTAACAAACGGTCTCACTTAAAACTCAATCTCCTAGACATAATTTTTCTAGACATGTAAATTAATTTCACGATAATTCACTACAACTATACCCAATAATAGCTATTAAATAGATGATAGTCTCTGCAAGTGCACAGATTTAGTTGCAATAATCAAGTGTCGATCCACAAGGACTAGGCCAAATTACTAAATTTATACCTCCTAAATTTGCTAAGCGATCGATTGAGAAAGTTATGCTATTAACGAAATTGCAGTG
>JANZLX010000003.1:105656-117126 GCA_025531955.1 Erythroxylum orinocense
TAATTAAAATACTCTAATTAATTAATTACAATATATTAATTAATATATTGTAATTAATTAATTACATTATTTTATTGTAATTAATTAATTACATTATTTTTTACAAACCAACCACTATCAATGGTAATGATAATCATTCTTTCCTCCTAATCAACCATCATAATTATAATGATAATATCCATTCTCATTCCTCACTGTATTCATTCTCATTCCTATTACCGTTCCCTCGTACAAACCAACCGCTCCCTAAGGGCGGCTTGTAGGATAATTAGGAATATTGTCCTTTTACATCTTTCATTTATTTTAATTTTGAGATTCGGTTTATCAGGTTTTATTTTTTATTTTTTGGATTTTTTCATGTTTTGGACTTTAAGGTCATTAAGATCTTTGAGTTCTCTTTTACCTAATATAAACATTTAGGTGTAATATTTTTAATTTTTATAATTTAGAGAAAAAAAGGCATTTGACGAGCTTGATTAATTGAACTAAATCAAGTCAATTTGTTTCTAGTTTAAATACTCCAATCACCAATTTTTTTAACAAAAATCTTGTCTTTTTATTTTTCAAATAAAATCCTTTATCATACTTTTATTTATTCCATTAAAGATTCTTTCTTTCTTTTATCATCGTTTTTGTTCAAATTAAAATTTCATGTAAATCAAATATATCTTTAAAATAAAAAATCAACATCACTTGCATTAAAATTTCATGTAAATCAAATATATCTTTAAAATAAAAAATCAACATTACTTGCATTCAACATTTTATAATACAACTTTAGAATTTTTTATTATTAATTCTCAAATAAAATTTTGGATCACTTTAAGTATTTTATTTTTTTATCATGCTTTTCAATTTATAATATAATTTTTTTTAAAATTTCAAATTTGCAAAATCTTTTGAGATATGGACAATCATTTAGGTGGATAAAATTGAACGACATAATACTTTTCATATTGGTTTTGTAGAAGCGCTTCTGGTCATGGATTTGCTGTAGCAGGTAAAGTTACTGTCTTTTTCCTTCATTGGAACAAACTACGAATACATTTAAATGATTATGTAAGAAAATATGTAGGTGGTGTTGGGTTTGGTGGTTTTGGCAGCCAACAACGAGGCAGTGGTTTCTCTGCTTTTGGTAGCAGCGACCAAGGAGGAAACATGGGTTTCTCAGCTTTTGGTACAGAAGGAAGTGGAACACCACCAGAGCTCTTCACGAAAATGAGAAAATAGACGAATTTGAAGTGAATTGTATGGAGGATAAGGATATATTGAGAATCCAAAATTTTGTTGTACATGTTTGTTTCTTCACATGATATCATAAAAATTAGAGATTTTAAATCATTTGTTTTTATTCACGGAACTTGTGGATCTTTTGTGGCTTCAAATAATCACTTATTGGTTAAGAACATACATACAGAATAGGTAATCTCACATAAATCCGTATGCCTTTTAGGCTATGTGTGAGAGGAAGTTTTATAATAGAATGGAATATAATGTAATATTGTTCTATCGTTTGGGAGGAGGTTTTATAATAGAATGGAATAGAATGAGATGAAAGATGAGGGTTTTATATTACATCTCATTCCATCTTAAACAATAAAAATGAAAAACCACCAATTTAAAGAGTTTATGATGGAATGTAAACTGATAAACACTTTTATACTATATTACATTATAAACCCTTTATCCAAACAATATTTTACTACATTACATTATAAACTCTTCAATTCTTCCTAAACAACAGTTTTCTAATATTATATTCACTTACGTTTCATTCCATTATAAACCATTTCATTTCATTCTATTAAAAACTTTACGTCCAATTAAACATAACCTTAGTATATGACATGAAGCAAGAGAGGAGGGATATATATTAAGTATAATAAATGTCCTTTTTATTGAATGATCACCTTCTTCTTCTTCCTTTTTATTGAATGATCACCTTCTTCTTCTTCTTCTCAATATGGATATAGTTTTATAAGTCCTGCAGCTCTTACTATTGTTGCTCCACCTTCCTCTTATTCCAATGTTGTTTTAGGAGGTTGTGTTTTTGACCCAGATTATTACTCATCACTATTTGAAGCTGGCCAGAGTAACAGATCCTTGAGACAAGTATAATCCTAATCTTCGTTGTTCCTTGTTTTCAACCTAATCACTTTCTTTCAACTTCTTTGATTATATTTTATCGTGTAGTTGCTTCTTACTCTATGTCAATAATTTATTGAGACATCTCAAATGTGATTAAAAAAAATTAGGGAGTTATAATTTTGCTCTTTCATTTTGTGCACAACAGATATTTAGATGACATTTTGAGGAGAACATAACTGTTAAAGTGTATTACTCTTTTTGTTCGTAAAAGATGAGTAGCGATTTCTTTCTCTAGACTTTGCATACTGGACATGGAGGAGTGCTTGACCATGCATACTCTATCATACATGTTGTACTGAGTGGCTCATCCAATTGCTTCTTTCTTCTTGAAGATTTGCCTTCAAAGATACAACTGTCAATCTATTTTCTTATGGATAGGTGTATTGTAGTTAATTTGGTTCTACAGTTACAACCATCATTTTATTTTCTTATAAATAGGTGTCTTTTAGTTAATTTGGTTCTTTGATACTATTTTAGTTTCTATTAAAAATGTGAATTGTGTAATTGGTTGGTGTCAAGCAACATGCATAGAGAACACCAGTGTTGACCATGGCAATCCTGAGATCGTGAAGAGTTTCTTGGTGGTAATCTTGAGATCCATGTGAGAAATTATCTAGCAACGTTCATACCCACCCTCAATAGTTTGTCGCACACCTCAATGGATCTTGATGCTGGTCCCAGTGTACATACTATCTTCGTCTTGGCCATTCTCTCCTCCATTTCCCCAACTCTTTAATCAATCGCAGATCCCTTAAACCTTTGAGTTCCCCTCCAATTCCATCAAACCAAACCAATACTAAAACAAAATTATACATTCTTAGTTAACCAAGCTTTTACATTCATCTTTTCTTCCGGATAAAGAGCAAGGGTAGACAACAATGCCATATACCTACGATTTTCACATAAGAAATATTGTAAGGACCAAAAAGACATTCAAGCACCATATGAAGAGGGATGGAAAGAGAGAACAAGGGGTAGGGATGGCAATGGGTTGGCTCGAGCTCGGGCCGCAATTGGTCCGACTGGTGGTTACCGGCCCATGGCCTAGCCCTACCACAAGTTGACTAACTCGTCTATACTTTTTTAAAAATACCAAATTTGACCTTCACTTTGGGTCACAAATTGGGACAGTTCAGGCCCAAGCTTGGCCCATGGCCCCGCAATCTTGGCCTATGGCTTAGCCAACCCAGGTCAAAGTCAGGCCGGCTGGGCTGGGCCGTACTAAAACTGCCATCCCTAACAAAGAGTGAGTCAAATTTGAACAATGGAGTCAAATTTCAAACAATGGAGGAGTCAAATTCTTACTCGCAATGGCTTGGTTCATCCACATCTGTTACCTCATTTGTCAATCCACATCTTAGTTTTACATACAGTATATACAACGAACAAAATCAGAATCATTAGAAAATTCGAAACCACACTTTCTCTTCCCATTACGCCCGTTCAGCTGGCATTACACTATTTAACTTCTGGTTGATAGGTGAACAGTAATGGGTTTGATTATACTTGACCCAAAAAAGAAAGAAAAACGAAGGAAAAACTCAATATTGTCTCCTCCATTATCAATACAAGTCTATATCTACTTCTGTTCCACTATGAATTCAAAAGATCAAACAACACTAGATGAATATCATGGCTCACTGCTTATTAGAATACATACCTTTAAGCTTTTATCTGGCCCATTCCAGCACTTGTCACCACTAGAGACAACCATGGGTCGGTATGCATCATCAAATTTATCACAACCCCTACTTAGCAAAAACACGAAGACACAGGAAAGGAGGTTCCCAAATCAACTAATTAAATCCTAAATAAAGTATTAACAATCTATGATGAAGAGTCAGTGAATTATGATACATGATGCACATACTTTGTTAAAGCTTAGGTGAGAAGTTGATACCCTTTAATATGTCTAGGCACGAATGCAAGAAGCACAAGATAATGAATACTACATCATCCAAAATTTTCAATAGGGAGTTAATAGATTATGACACATGGTGTCTATTCACCCCCTTAAACTATTTGTAATCCAAAATTAAGATCCAATTGATGACGTCACATATCACACTATCAGTACTTAAGAACTCACTATCTATAGCAAGACCTAAGCTTAGACTTGTCTTATATGTGAATCTTCAATTGAAAAACAATACCAACAAACATTAAAAGGTTGACACTAAACCAAGAAAATTTAAAAAATACATTTGCATAAATTGATCTTACTTAAATGGAAAGATTCCAAGGAAAAGAAATCAACCAATACCACATGGCGAAGAACAAAAAATGCAGATGAGATGCCTACCCCAAACTACTAGTTGTGTGGCCCTCCACCTTGGAAGCTTGACTAAATAGGCAGATTTGTAAACATACCTAATGAAAGAATGTCATCACCAAGTAGTAAAATGGTGTATAATAAGGATTAGAACTTCTAAGAGGGGTATCAATCAGGTATGAAGACAATATGAATTAGAAGAAATAAGTTTCTTACTTGTTCTATTTGCTCTCAAAACTGTGACCATAGAAGGAATCGAACACTTTCTCCCTTCCTGTGAAATTGAACTATATATCAGAAAAAGGAAAAGAAAAGAATGAAGAAATGTTTTGAATACATCCTACTTGATACACTTAGGAACCTTTCATCCTTAGAAATTATGTACGTCTCTTTGTATAGATCAATATAATATCCTCCCATTTTGTCAAAGAAAATGAAAAATACATGCATTGTGAATTTACTAAAGTCATGTTTTAGCTTATGTGTCAAACTAGATATCTTTGACTGCAATTTTGACAACTTGGTACTGGACTCTTTATACTCCTTCCGTACATGAGAAACATCTAATAAGCCAATAAACCTTAGTTTGCATACTCATTTTTAAGATTTTAACTAAGACTAGCAATATAAGCCTGTGTCTTCTACCTGATAAATCCATAGGACTTTGGAAAATATTTCCAACTTTTAGGATGTTTCAAACAATTTGTTGTATCTTCTCTAACCAAGATGGATTACCTGAACATTTAAAGCAAATAAACACATCTAGGAATAAAACAATTGAAACCATAGTAGTTATAGAACAAGAAAATAACAATCTTCCAGACAAAAATAAATAAGAATATTGGGAACGATCAGTATGGTACCAACCAAGCCTGAAGCATCATCAAAATCATGTTTGTATGAAGGGTTGGTCTCATCATGTATGTTTTCTTCATAAGTTTCACCCGTGTCATCTTCTGCATCTATATCATCTGCATCTATATCATGTGCAAATGATATAGGTGCATATTAGGGATTTGTTGTTACAGATTGGGTGAGAACAAATTATATTTGGTGTTTGTCTGATATTAACCTATATATTTGGTGTTTGGATGAGATTAACCTATATATTTACTTGATACATAACATAATTTACAATACCTAAAATTTCATATTTTGCCTTATTTCTTATTTATTTCAACTTTGTCTAGGATTATTACAACAAAGTTATAAAAGTCTAAATAGTTTTTATCTCTCCTTTCATTAGAATTTTTCTTTGGCCTTTCACTAAATGACCTATTCTTTTACATGTCACTTCTCTCCCTTCTTAGTTAATGTACTTTTCTCCTCCTTACCTTCTATGCTTATACTACTTTTTAGGGTAAAGAAGTTAGGCGAGATTTTTCTCGCTTGGCTTCTAAAATAGAAACCTTTTTAACTTTAAATTTCCAAAGATTATTTTCAGATTCTAACAATCAATTCCTATTGCTTCATTCTCATATTTCTAGCACTCAATACCCTTTATCATCAAATTCATTCTTGCTTTAGTGTTACCCCTATCTTACTTAGAGATGTCAATGGGTTGAGCCATATTTATAGCATTTAATACCCCCTATCATCAAATTCATTATTGCTTTAGTGTTACCCCCATTTCATTTAGAAATTTCAATAGACGGGCCACGAACGGGCCAGGCCAACATGACCTAGCATATATTTTTTAAAAAAACTGGTCAAAAATGACATCGTTTTTGACAAAATGGTCTAGCCACGAGTTAGCCCGACCAGCCCATGTCTCGATTAACTCGAGGCAAAATCGGGCCGAGCAAGGTTGAGCTCTTTTTTTCCATCTCTAGTCTCATTTGTTTCGTCTATAATGCCTATTCATCTTACTTATGTTAAACATCATAATGGCTCTAAAACTAGTAATTTCCCTCCCATTTCCTCTCCTACTAATCCTATAAGCTTTACTTCTCCCTCTAAACCTTCTAATGCTCTTCAATCAAGGGAAAAAAAACTCCGTTCTTTCGTTCCAATAAAACATAAAGTGTTGTGGAAGGAGATCGTTCTTAGAGTGGCAAGCTTGAATAAATTAATTAGCAACCACATGATGATTTGATTATTGAAAATGCTATGAATTGGTGTAAAGAAATGGTCTTTCACATGAGTTGGATATTTCCTCGATAAAAGGTCATCCTTCTTACAAACAAAAGTTGGGGTTGAAAAAGATTGGGGTAAGTATGGTTTGGAAAGGATCATAACTAATGAGGTAGAATTTTTTATTTTCACATTTAATAGTGAAGCAAGTTATCTCAAAGTCTTGGAATTGGTTACTTGGCACATAGTTGGCAAGCCTCTATTATTATTATAGAGTTGGGGACTAAGATAAGTTTTTGAAAAAGTTAGTAAGCTAGCCATTATATTATGAGTTAATTTTCATATCATTCCCTTGGAATATTGGACAAATACAGGGCTTAGTTACCTAGTAAGTGTCGTGGGGAGCCAACATATTTGGATTTTCAAACAACTAAGATGGAAAGGATTGGTTATAGAGGAGTTTGTATTAAAGTGAATAAGGATAAGGAGCTTCCTAACAAGTTAAAGACTATGAGACTCAATGAGGATGAGGGTTTGAGTTTGCTGAGATTTATATTTCCTATTAGTGGCCCAAAAGATGGAGAAAAAAGAATAGAGGCCAACATGAAGAATTTTCAATACTGATTAAGGGGTTGGAGCTAATGCATAAGAACACTAGTATAGAGATAACAATGGTAATGCCATTAGGAATGAAGTTGAAAATTAAAAAAAAAATTACCAGTATTAGTGGCTAGTGAACTGGTGACTGAGAAAAGTTATGGGGAGAATAAACTTGGGAATAATAATTTAGTGTTTGAAAGTAATCAAGGAGATGATGTAGATGTAATTTCCGTAAAGACCCTTCGATACAAGTTACATAATTGACTCCTTGAAGTATTAAAGCACCTGAAATCTCAGTTATAAGTGAGAAGGATAATAAAGAATACATACCAACTAAAAATAAACCTATAATTAGGGAAAAAAGCTTGACATAGTACTGGGCAATAATGATTGGAAGATAAAGTTCCGTTATAGTTAACTTATTTTATGAATTCTTTTGTTCGGATCATTCTTTAATAAAAGTCTTAAATTTAGTCTCTCAAAGCCTATTTAATGCCCCTTTAGGTTTAATAGTCATTTGATTCATAACCCTGGTTTTTTTTAATGCATTAATAAAGGGAATGGAAAAACATGAATATGAATACAATGATTACATTTGAAGGAAGAAGTTTAAAGTCATAAAAGGGGAATTGAAGTTGTTGAATCAAGTTTATTTACCAAATGCTAAAGAGGCAACTAGAAGAACTAAGGAGGCCATTACTGAAGTGCAGAATGAACTCTACATGGCTTTTGATTACTTAGAATTAAAGAATACTAAAAAAAAGATGCTTCATTAGTATAAAAAATCTCTTAATGTTTTTAGTAGCTTATTGATGCAAAGAGCTAAAGTGACATGAAATACGGAAGGGAATAGGAACATAAAATTCTTTCAATATTCTATCAATGCAAGGAAGAATTATAACAAATTATCCTTTTCCATGTTAGCATCCCTATCTATGGGCGAGAACCTGAAAGAGCCTGCTTTCAACTATTTAAAGAAGTTACTAGGTGAAACTTCTTCTAATTCATCCACTTAAGATTCGAGAGGCTATATTAGGAAATCACTAAGTCAAGAGTTGGTAGAGCAGCTTATTAATCCTTTTAGCAAAGTTAATATGGATACAACTATCTTTATTCAAAACCCTAGGAAGGCACCAGAACTAGATGGTTTTAATGCACTTTTCTTTCAGAAGATATGGAGTATAGGTGGAGACATGGTGACTAAGGCTATCATGGAAATTTTCTTTAATAGGAGAATGCTTAAGTATATTAATACATCCGCTGCTAACCATTTTTCTCTTCATGATTCTAGGCTAATATCTTATATTACTATTATAAATAAAGCCATTTCAATAATGCTTGCTTGTAGATTAGAGAAAGCTTTGAAAGGTCTAATTCATCTTAGTCAAAATGCATTCATTAACAGTAAAAGCATCGGAGATAATTTACTCATTATTCATAATCTTCTTAAGGACTATCACATTAAAAAAACCTATTTATGGTTTTGAATTGAAGATTGAATTTTGTAAGGCTTTTGGCTCTTTGGAATGGGGTTTATACTTAATAGTTTAAAGGCATGAAGATTTCCGGGTTTATTTATGGAATGGATCAAGCAATGCTTAATAACCACATCTTTTGAGATCTTTGTGAATGGTGAACCTACTTGCACATGTAATGGAGCTAAAGCTACTAGGTAAGGGGATCCTATTTTCTCTGACCTATTTACCCTTTATATGTAGGTTCTAATCAACATGATCTATTATAGGATTAAGCATAAGGGATGTTTAAAATTCCTTCAGAAGTGTAAGGAAAGTGTTGGATCCCGTTACCGGAACCCAACTGTTGAAACCCATTATCAGATATCCAACCTCTTACTAAAAAAAACTTCATAATTACAAATGATTTAAAACTCAATTAAAGTCCTCATGATAAGTCGTGTATAAATTTTTTTTTCATCTTATTCATTCCTTTTTACTTCTTTCATACCTTACAACTTTCCTTAAGGAAGTATGAATTATTTCACACATTAAAGAGGCTTCCTAGAAAATGACCAAATGAATAGTGCTTTTGACCATATGAATAGTAAATAGCCAATTTCCGACTCTCGTAACTTTTTACTCTTAACTCCGAAATTGCCCTATTTTATACCATTTTAAAGATCTTGACATTATCTACAAACTTCAAGAAATCTTCCCATTTCAAAATCAAATTCTAACATGGTCTAAAGCCTAAGCGAAGTTTCTGCCCAAATTTAGGAAAAATTTTGACAGCACCTCCCCTAAAAATGGATCTAACCAAAAATTTCAATTTATCATGTACCTGCATAAAAACTCAATATCCAGCCAGCAACACACACTCTTAGGATTCTAGACAATTTCTATAGTCCAACTACTAATCCAGTCCAATTTCTCAACATCAACTCAAAAGCAACAACACACTCTTAAGTTCTATCCATTTCAAAACCTAAAGACATACTATCTCATGCTTACTTTTCTCATCATTCTCAAAGCATACTACAATAATTTTTGTTTTAACCATACAATCATACATACAATACAAAACCTTACTAATTACAATACACTTTACGTTACAACTTCAATTCTTTTACATTTACATGAAAACATAATTGTTACAAAGCTTTAAAGGGCAATTAGCCCAATTACATCCAAATAACAAAACATGAAAGTATAAAGAACCATTAATGCTTTGATTGACTCAAAGCACGACTTCAAAACCAAATGCATCGGATTTGCCTTAATCTCGATGCGGGACTCGGATTCTCGTTTAAAACCTGTGGAGGGAAAAAAAATGGGATGAGCTGGACGGCTCGGTGATAATACATTTATACATTAAAAAAAAAGAGAGCAGAAATTAGTTTTCATAAAGTTTTTGCCCGAAGGCTTATTTTTCAAGTTTTTCAAATCATTCAAACACATTCTTAATCAAATTCCAAAATTTTTCATGATTTCAAAATCTCACATTTTCATTCCTCGAAGATTTTCAAAACTTTTCGCAATCTTTTTTTAAAATCGAATCATGAATGCACCACATATATACATCACAAATATGTACAAAAATCAAAAGTCACATAACACGTCAGAATGGTTTGATGTTGGACCCCACACCCCACCCGAAGGTGTTTGCAGGTTATACTGCGGCGTGTGTTTACGGGTTATACCGCGGCATCCAACACAAATTACATAACACATTCAATGGTTTGGTTTGGCTTGATCCTAACAGGACATACTGCACATTCCCGCATAGCGGTTCTGTGCAGCCGTGAACAGAGGGGAGTCCGAAATCGGAACTCCTATGCCACTAGCGGGCAGCCGGGAGAAGGCTATAAACAAGTAGAGACCAGTGCACTGACTCACAAAGGACCTGACCAAACCCATATAACACATAAGCAAAAAACGGAAATTCAGATTTGCCCGAAGGCACATTTCGAAATCTTAGTCTTTCATATCGTGTCATATCAGACACTCTGACATTCACAAATTTCACACATAATTCACATAGCAAATCACTTACCATTACAAGTCATCAATAAAATATGCAATACTTTTGATAATTTTTATCAAAATCATTCATAAATAATAAATACACCGAAGTATCAATTTCCATAATTGACAAATCCTTCAAGTATAATGAATTTCAGAAAATTTCTTCATTTATCAAAACATTGTGGAACTTGTAACCATTTTTTTTAAAACAATACTTAGCTTATAATTCGAAGTACAACATATTACCCACCTGAATTTCTTTGCTAGCATCTTTGATTGGTCCAATTGCCTTTCCCTTACTTCCAATAGCTTCTCAATGCCTTCCTCAAGCATAAAATCCCAATTACCAAAATGAAATCAATGCTGGAAAAATTTTCAAGATTGGAAAACTTTCATAACTAACCTAACCTTCCCTTTACCTCCAATTACTTCATTTGACCTTAAAAACCCTTAATTTACATAAAATAGCATGCTGGACATTTCCAAGAATGGAACTTGCCTTTAACCTACATAATCTCACCTATACTTTAGGAAACTTTATCAACCATAACCTCTTTCAATTTAAATCCAAATTTTCGGAATTCTCAAGCCTTAATGACACCAACTCTAATACGATTTTTCTAGTAACCTTTCTTCTTTCCCTTTTTCTTTCGTTCTTACTCTCTCAACCACAATGTTAGCATGAAAGGCAAAACTCTCATAAAAACTATGAAGTACCAAAGTGAACAATGCTGCTCCATTTCCATCTAATTCTCCATACTAAACACTTCAAATATACAAGTCATTCATTCCAAGATGATGTAAACCATTTCTATTCACACTTCAACATCTCATACCCAATTCTTAGTCCCTATATGATCATACACAAGTCATATCCTTTTAATTACACAAAACA
>JANZLX010000003.1:117226-129672 GCA_025531955.1 Erythroxylum orinocense
CCAAGACATTATGCAGGAAATCCCTAATCTGTCCCTTTCGCAATATGACAAAGTTATAGTACTTCTCTCGATGGCTACTTGTGTTCAGAGTGTTTGGCAGGAACGTAATAACAGAAGATTTTTGAACCAGACAACTTCATTGAACTCCCTCACTGAGCTCATCACTACTAGGATTAGGGAACAACTGATTGTAAATCAATTTCATCTAAGATGTAGTGGGAGACTAGCCTACATTTGGCGACTCTAAACCCTTCAGACAACGCACTTCCTCCCAGTCCCATTCGCAAGTCTATGCAGAAACTATTTACACCTCAATCCATCTCAAGTCTATGCAGAATCTAGATTACACTTCGGGCTCACTGATTTGATCTTCCCCCCTTCTCAGGGGAAAGCATCTATTTTGATCTATTTAGGGCAGATGACCTACCTGGTTTTGGGCTTGACTCCTTTAGCTCTCGGACAGTCGACGCTCAGATCCGCATTCCAGAGCTCCTTCGGTTGTCAGTTCCTTCCTTCCCAGACGGCATGCGCTCACCTATGCATCATCAAACCATTATGGTGATCCTCGATCTTGCCCAGAACTTACTTTCTATTAGAGTCACAGATCTTACCTGGTCGTTCTACCCTTGGAGGCGCTGAAATGTTTCCCTTTTTTTCCTCTGCGTCTACTGGTTCGCCTCGGCTCGCCAAATTGGGAAAAGCTTGTTCGAAGTTTCGTGAAAGGTGGAGGTAGTTTTACCCTAGCTGGCTAAGTCCCTCAATGACAAGGTCCTCTCTCATTTTTTGGCTCTTTGTTTTGCCCAAACGACTTGGCGTTGGCCTTGGTTCGTTTCTTTTTTGTCTTCTTTGGGTTTTCCAGAGCCCATTTTGGCATGCTCTGCCTGGCTTCTTAAACCATGCTCCTTTGTAATATTGTTTTTTACTCAATGAAATTTTTTAATTTCTCAAAAAAAAAACTCTTTCCCCCTTCCTGGGAAATTGAACTACTTATCAGAAAATGAAAAGAAAAGAAGAGATGTATTCAGTGTATTCTACTTGATACACTTGGGAACTTTTCATCCTAAGAAATTATGTACATCTCTTTGTATAGATCAATATAATCTCCTCCCATTTTCTCAAATAAAACCAAAAATACATTCAGTATGAATTTACCAAAGTCATGTTTTAGCTTCTCTGTCAAACTAGATATCCTTGACTGCAATTTTGACAACTTGGTGCTTGACTCCTCATACTCCTTCCGTACACGAGCAGCATCTAATAAGCCAATGAACCATAGTTTGCACACTCATTTTTAAGATTTTAACTAACAATAGCAACATAAGCCTGTGTCTTCTACCTGATAAATCCACAGGACTTTGGAAAATATTTACAGCTTTTAGGATGTTTCGAACAGTTTGTTGTATCTTCTCTAACCAGGATGGATTACCTGAAGATTTAAAGCGAACAAACACATCTAGGAATAAACCACTTGCAACCATAATAGTCATAGAACAAGAAAATAACAATCTTCCAGCCAAAAATAAATAAGAATATTGGGAATGATCACTATGGTACCAGACAAGTCTGAAGCATCATCAAAATCATGTTTGTATGAAGGGCTGGTATCATCATGTATGTCGTCTTCATAAGTTTCACCGGTGTCATCTTCTGCACCGGTGTCATCTTCTGCATCTATATCATCATATTTCCCAGTGTCGTCATCAGTTTCTGAAGCATAGCCGTCATCTTCATGTTTGTCTTCTGGCATATCTTCATGGTCTTCGTGATCCTCAGGATAATCATCTTCAACACTATTAATCTCCTCGTTTTTCTTTTCAGTTGTTCCTACCCATCTAGAAGCAACAAGGCGGCCTAGTTCCTCCTTTGACAATCCTTCAGTATTTTCAGACATATCACTGTCCTGCAAATAGAACATAAAGTGACTCTGATTTTTTCTTTGTGACAACAAGGATGAAGATGATTCAACAAAATCTTAGAGAGCAGATTCAGATTCAAAGGTGTTTTTATTATTCCATCACTCCATGATTGATGACTGAATGAACCTATAAAGGTAGCAAGAAGTTTTAAAGAAGAGTGTGAGGAAACAATATAATCTTGTTCATTTCATATTTCAGAACAAGTTTCATCAATTACAATTTAAGACATTTGATTTATCAGTTAACAACTTTTAGGGGCCAGGAATAAGTATTACTACCTTCTTGGGTTGATCATGAGATTCGTCATTTCCAGCATCATGAGTAGTTTCAGATACGGCCAGACTGTCATCCTTGCTCTGTGGTGCCACGGAATCTTTCTTTTCTTCTGCCACATGCTACATTTACAAGGACAAAGATGATGCAGGTAAGCTACATTATTACAGTAGCACTGTGATACACAAAATTCAAGTATTCAAGTTTTCTTGACCATAAATCTCTATCACCTTCTCCACTCCACCAGCTGCAGATCCTTCAAATTTGGAAGCAGTAATACTTTCTTCTTCAGCTACATCATCCACATGATGCACTGCCAAATCCTTTCAGAAAAATCAAGCAATTTCAAAAAGTATTAGCTACAATGACTCAGTACTTAGAACCAGATGGTACACTAAACTGAAATGGTATTGATAAAATACAGGAAGCATTATTAGAGAAGTATCTTGACCAAAAACAAATATCCACTTAACCAGAAGATTGACCCAAATTGTAATGAATAAGTGTAGTTAAAAGGGTATAATGCATTCTCCTAGTCAGCAGAGATGTAAAGAGATGATTATTAGAGAATTTGCTAATACTAAAGTTGGCAACAGATGGCAATCGTAGTAAGCAATAAAGAGCCAAACCTCATCTGCAGGAGAATCATCCAAAATACCAATTTTTTCATCATGCATGCTCTCCACAGTTTTCTCATCCATTTCAGAATTCTCAACATTCAGGCCCTTTTCATCCTTATGTTCCTCATTAATATGTTTTTGATGTTCATTAGCCTTTTCTTCAGCTTCTTTCTTTTCCTTTTCTTTCTGCAAACGTTCTTTCTCTTCCGCCATCTCTATCTGCTCTTTGTGCTCTATATGGGGGAATAGAGAAGAACATCCATATGAGACTTGGACTACCAAAACCTCTAGACTCGATAGGTTATACACAAATATGGATGCTTGTGTAATAAATACACAGGATCTATTATATTCAAAACTTTTCCAGCTAAACAGTTCAACTAATAGAGCAATTCAAGAGAGTAACATCAGTAGTGTGCTAACATTAGATTAACACAATACAGCAGTAAAAAATTGAAGATGTTGAATAATACCTTTAAGCTGTTGAACCAGCCCTTTTAGTATCTTCTCCTCGTCTCTCAATTTTAATAGTTCCGCCTCGTCCTTGGCAATCGCTAGTTTTGCTTGTTCAATCTCCCGCTTTCTTAAAGCAATGCCATCCTTATAGGTGGCAATCTTTTTCTTCAACTTATCTCTTGCCACTTTCCCTGCTTCCCAGCATGTATTTTGGCACTTAACTTGGCCATTATATTCATCACTCCCATCACAGCAATCTAGCATTTTCACATGTAGAGTTTGTTAACGAAAAGAACTGATAAGGTGTAGAGAGGACGGAAAGGAGGTTCCATACAGTGACCGAAGAAACTGTAAGACCTTGCCATTTGACTTCTTATAAAATCTACAACGACATTTTGCTCTAATTTTATCCAAGAAACAACATAGAATAGAAAAAATGATACATAGAACATTTTATTGTATAAGCCAGATAAGATTGATCTTAGGTGATTAACGTCAGTTCCAAAACCAAACTTACCACAAATGCCATCATTCACTCTAGAAGAGAATATGAAAATTGGAGTATGTCCAGCATTCCGACAATAGAATTTTCCACCAGGGCATGCTGATGTACCTATAGGAATTAGAAACAAGGCAACCCCAAGAAGGTTACGAAGAAAATAAGTACAAAAAAGATTAAGCTTTCAGGAAAGAGAACTTGAACGAGCCCTCCAACACTGAAAAACTGAAAAAAGTCGTATATCATTCTTTGAAAAGCAGTCCCGAATCGAATAGTCAATTTGTTAAAGAAGCAAATGAAAGTGATGAGCATAGTCTAATCAAAGAAGAACAAAGATGATTAAAGAATGAGGAGGAGGAGGAGAGAGAGACACCAGGCTCGTCAGAGGCATCTCGGCAATCGCAGAAATCATCGTTGAGTCGAGCTTTGGAAATTTTGTTGGATCCGTCTTTGCATTGAATGAAATCAGAGGACACCTTGTAATAATTCTCATCTGATGAATCAAAGCAAAAACAACAACATACATTACTACATCATCAGCCAATCAAGATGAACAGTAAAGAAGTACCAAGAACGGGAGGGAAAGGGAGACCTTGAGGAGAAATTCCGAGAAAAGGGTCAACTGGAACTGCTGATCTAGCGGAGATTATACAATTACACAGCAACAACAAGAAGTTTGGCAACAGCAAACCATTTACTCTCATTTTCAAAGAGAAAGGATCAAGCCTTAATATTTGTAATTCGTTCTCCTTTTGGGCAACAACAATTCTACCGCCAAGTCAAGCCGCGCCAAACCGAGCAGAGCAGAGGTACTGGGTTGGGTTTGGAGGAGGAATCAGAGAAGAAAGCTAAAAGCACCATATAAAGAGCTCGGATGTGTACAAATCCCTGACTTGAGCATACTAAATGCTTATTAAATCTAAGATCATAAAGAGATTTAAGGGGACTGAAGGAGGGAGAAACCCAAAAGCTAAAGGGACATACACCAACGGCCCAAGTTAGTTTGAGCTTCGCTACTTATTTTCTTAAACTGTGAGAGATGAGGAGAGGGCCCAATCCATAGACGAGACGGCGAGCATGAAGATAAGAAGCATGAAGAATTAGGGTTTCCTTCCCTCCACAGTATATATATACACAAACAATGATGTAATGGAAGAAATGTTTGGTAGCGGTAGGTTAAGTTGCTGCCCTGGTTTTCCCTTTTTGATTCTTTTTCTTCTTCTTCTAGGAAGCCTAATATTGCAATTCCTTGATCCAACACATTTTGTATCGTATATAGATCAAGGAATCTATCGTTAGGCCAGAGTAAAGGATTTAACTTTCGTTGGAAGATAACGTAAGATCTGCCTTTTAGCTCCGATTTCTCCATTTTCTCTCGTACGGGGACATTCGGTGACAAGGTAGACACATTTTCTTTAAAAAGAAACAGACTTTTCATGAGAATGAAGTTGGTATTGGCTTGGGGAGGTATGATGATAAAGATCAGACGGATTCCCGCTGATTACAAATAATGATTATTGATAACCAGCTACTTCTGACTTCCCCCATAGCCACAATCATCTTCGACCTTTTATTATCCAAGAAGATTTGATCTTTTTTGTTCTTTTGTTTTTCAGCGGCCTGTGATGTGATCAAGTTAATATTTGCTACTCTTGATAAATTGAGATGATGAATTTTTAACCACCAAGATCTCTGAGGCCGACCTTTCATTGCATTTTCTCTATGGTCAAGCAACTCTTATACTCATCGTTCTTTTCAAAATATTTGAACTTTTATGTTCTATTACAAGAAAAAAGAAAAAAAAAACTTGGGCAAGCAGTGCTCTGATTTTACTGGCATGTTACAGAATCAAGTTACGAAAGCCAAGAGTAAGTACTGGAACATAAACTCCAATGAAGCTATGGACATACCACTTTCTACAATGGATTATAGCATTCTGACTTAACCAACTTAGTGTAAAGTAATGAACGAAGGAAAGTAGACATTATACCATCAAAATAGTGACAGGGAAGTTGTTTAAAGTTTCATGTAAATTTGGGTTTATAAATGTTAGAAAAGTGAGAATTATTGAGAATCAAAAAGAGGGAGAGGGAAGAGTAGTGAAGCTATGAGAAGAAAAGAATTGGTAGGATTAAAGTGGGCATTAAAGGAGAACAATGCCCTTCAAGAAATCTCTCCGCCAACTATGCCTCTCATTTCTTTCAAGATAACGTTGATTTTGGATTCTTCTTTCAGATATAGTTAACATAAATCATCAGTGTTCAGAGATGGGGTACTGTTGAAGATGGCAATGAAAGCCTTGTTTGTAATTTGTTGTTCTTACTCAATCCTCCGTCTTTCAAGATTTATGATGTTGGAAGTTGATTAATTCTCACATTTCTGTTTAATTGATTAGTTAGAATAAAATCTTCTAGCCGATTTTAAGTCGTTAAGTAGAGAAGTTGAGACCTTTTAGGCTACAATTTTTCTTCTTTCTCAAGTTTACGTTACTGGTACTGCCTATAAATCTTTTTTCTTGCCTTCAGTTCAATTCTTATTTTCTTAAAGTTTCCAACAAAACTAGTATCAGAGCCAGAGTCAGGATTTTGGCCAAACGTCTGTGTTTTGGGCCTTGTTTCTCTTTCTACTCCTCCCTTGCAAGGTAGCTTCTTTACTATTTATTGATGTGATAATTTAATAATTAGTTCATAAATAGTGCCTGCGTTTTTTAAACACACCGCTGCTTCTGAAGTAGGTGTTTTCTTCCTTTCTTCCTAACGGTTAAGAAAGTTTATATTTTGAGAAAACTGTAGAAAGACCTTAACCGCGTCTCAGAGAAGAGTTCCCGTGAAGGCGGCAATAGATTCGCGCTTGTTTCGACTTCAGAAAGTTCATTTGAAGATACGGAGGCTGAAATTAGGTATTTCTATATTTTTTCGTTTCTTGCCATTTTATGTTCGATCCGGAGTACGTAATTAAGATATCGTTATATATTACACGTTGTATTAGAGCGATGACGTGATCGGTGGTTAAAAACGAAGATTTTTCAATTTTCTCTCCATAAGGTTTTCAAAGATTTAACTTCTGTTTCTCGATTTTTTACTTACTTTGTATTGCATCAAAGTAGTATATATAAGTATAGTATTGAGAAACGAGATGAAAACGAGCTCGGGAGCGCAAAAAATTGGCCTGAAACTCACCTGAAATCATCTTTTTTCTAATAAGGCCAACCATGGGTCGACACGTGGGTGGACCGTGTCGCGCCACCCACGTGCCGTCAAATAAGCACGCGTGGGCGCATGCTCACCATTTACTGTTGAGGCGCATTGTTGGGTGACGCGTGTGCGCAATGCTGACGTCAACTGTATGTATTTTTCTACAGTGTTTTCAAAAAAAACAAAATTTTCAGATTTATCATAAGGGTGTCCCGGGGTGTTTTGTGTTATTTTACGGGTTTAGGAAATTCATTAAAGTGAGTTTTTTCATTTTTCTGGATTTATTACATTAGTAATAAATCAAAGTTTTACCCCAAAAAAAGAAATTAAGATATTTGAATCTGATTTCAAGTGAATTTTCATGCTCCGGGACATCATATGAGGGAGATATTTCAAGTTTTTGTGTCTCGGGTCTCATGCTCAATGTTCAAGATTGCATGATAGTTGCTCGAAAAAGGAATTAAGACATTATATAGCTTTTTTTAGTGAATTTTCGTGCAACGAACTTACCATAAGGGAGATACATGAAGTTCTTGTGTCTCAAATAGTCGATTCAGTGTCTAGTGATGCACGATAGTCACTTTACTGAGATTTTTCTATTACGAAAGTCTCAAATGAAGTTTTCAGAGAATATCTTTAGCACGAGTGTGTGACAATGACATTGTGCATTCAGATTTTTGCATTATTGATGTTACATTGTCACATGTCATATGCCCATAAAGAATGTGAGGATAATATAAAGATGTATCCTTTATGTTTGTGAACTTTTTGAGTGCTGATGAGGATGTAGTCACCAAAATGGACTTTCAAATTAGTATTTTGAATTGTTCTGCTTGCATGTTGTGGAATGTCTCTGTTTTTATGTTTGGTTATTCTGTCCAAAAGCGTTGGCCTTACATAACATTTTAAGATGCGCATAAAGGCATTAAATGGAGGAAAGTTGTTGCTCAAATGATCTATTTGCCTAAAGATGGTAGTATCATAAGAGTTGATAGTTTGTACTATGATCCCTTTTATGTGAAGGTCTAATTGCATAAATTATATAATCAGCCCAAAGGTATTTTATAATACATGTTATCAGGTTTTTGGTGAAGATACTTTTCAATGGCTTTGAGTATTGACGTTGTCCTACATTTGTGTTGATTTAAACATTATCTTTTTACAGTCAACTTTTCGGTCAATAAAATCAGTGTCACCATCGAAACCCTGACCGATTTCAATACAAAAAAGTGGACGAAGGATGTATTGAATGCTATAGAGATAACTGAGGTTGATATGGTCATACGGACGAATAGGCCATCTCTACCTACTTAAATGAACTCGAGAGTTCATAAAGCAGCTTATGAAGCCTAGGATCAGTCTAACAGATTATATCTGATAACCATTAGGAGATTCATACCTGATCATCTACTAAGTGAACTTCCAGACACAGACATAACGAAGGAGTTTCTTAGTAATGTCTCCCAGAGGTACACAGTCTCACCTAATGTTGAGACAAGTGCCTTGATGAAAGAATTATTATCCATAAGATATATGGGAGAAAGGTGGAGTAATATAATACATATCAAGAATGATTTATCTTCACAGTAGATTGAAGATGTTGAATATTCCTCTTCCTGATGTCTTCATTGTTCACCAGACTCTGAATATACTCCCTCCAAAATTTAGTAATCTGATGATGACATATTACTCGCTGGATGAGTAATGTGACTTCAATGCTTTAATTGCCCATTGCATTGCTGAGGAGGAGAAACTCAAGTTTGTTACTCTTACAGCCCTCGAAGTAACTAACGGGAAGACAAAAATGAAGCTTGCTAAGTTCAAAGGTAGAAAATTTAAATCTTCTTCACATGCTGATGTTGGTCAAACCAGTGCTTGTAAAGGTCCTAAGGATATAAAGAAACTAGTAGTATGAGGTTTAAAAGGAAAGACTAAGACCATCAAGTTACGCCTTGGCTTATCAATTAATGAATCTAATTTGCAATAGTCGCATTAAGTATTTGGTGGCCATATAGTGGAGCACCTGATCAAGGTGCTTCCAGAATGCAATGGTTATATCAAGGATAAAGTCAAATAAAGGAAAGGAGAAACTAATGGTTGACAGCAATGAAGAAGTACAAGTAATATCTATGGGGAATATATCTACTGAACCTTGTTGTAAGGTTCATTTGGGTTTTACACAACACATTTTATATATGATATTTTGATCAATTTTTGACAAAGAGGGTTGACGTTTTGTATTTAATGCTTCTGTTGTACAGTTGTTTAATGCAAAAAATAATGGTACAACTTTCTTATCATATGATTTGTATAAAATATGTCTTACCCCAGATTAGATATATGCTTCTTCGTATCATGCTAAACAACTCATGAAATGAATCCTGATGAATGAGAAGTCATATATAGTGTAACATAAAAAGTTTAAGCAATATTTCCAGAGCTAGGGTTGAAAGATTGATCAAGGAAAATATTTCTCAATTCTAGATTATGATGATCTGAGAATATGAGTCAAAATCAATGGATCAAAGCCCGTGTGAAAAATGGATCCCAATTAATATGGACCGGACCCATATTGGCTTTGTGATGAGGAAGTCTGATATGGAAGCTATATATAAAGGTTAAGAGAGCTTACGTTTTGAAAAAACTGTAGAAAAACCTTACCAATGTCTCAAAGAGGAGTTTCTGTGAAGGAGACTGTGGATTCACGCTCATTTCAACTTCGTAAAGCTCATTTGAAGTTACGGAGACCAAAATCAAGTATTTTCGCATTTCTTTCACGATCAAATTCTAGTCATTAAGACATGATTTTGAAACTTCTTTCATTAAAAATAATGAGTTTGTGCACGAATTTTTGGCAAGAGTCTTACCGATTGTAGGACAAATGAGGTCTTATGGAGATCAAATATCATATAAGAAGGTTGTTGCTAAAGTCTTAGGAAGCTTACCATACAAGTTCGATCATATAATAGCAACAATTAAAGAATCCAAAGACCTGTCCACTTTTCATTCGATGAACTGATGGGATTAGTCTAGTCTCACGAGGCAAGAATCAACAGATCGATTAAGAAGGAGGATGAAAGTGCCTTTTAGATAAAGGGGGGCTTGAGTCTTCAAATCAACGTACTAGAGGAAAAGGTTGAGGTTGTGGTGGATATTGAGGAGAGTATCGAGGAAGAGGTCGAGGAAGAAACAACATAATAAAATGATCATATTGTAAAAAATATAGGCGCTTTGATGATTTTTGTTGGTCTAAACTAGAAGAAGAAAACTATGTCGAAGAGGAATAAGAAGATAATTTTCTGTTTATGGCAGTAGCTAAAGGAAAAGATGAGAAGAACAATTTTTGGCATATAGCCAGCGTTTGTTCTCATCAAAATTCAGAGAGTTGGCTGAAACTATTAAATCACAAGTTCGACTTAGGGACGATAAACAACTGCAGGTTAAAGGAAGAGGAACAGTCGAGATCACTGTAGGTAACCAAAAAAAAATATATCAAAGATGTTAATTTCGTTCCTTGTTAGGAACATAACTTGCTGAGCATCAGTCAATTAATTAAGTCTAGTTACATAGTGACATTTGATGATAGTAAATGTATGATGAAACATAAAACAACAGATAAAGTTCTTGCTTGTGCTCATATGTCATCAAACTATATGTTTGCTCTTGATTTTTCTGAATCTACAGAAACAACTTTGATAAGCAAGTCCCTCGCAGAAAGTGAACTATGACATCAATGATATGGTCATTTGAACATTAAAGGCCTGCAGCTACTAAATAACAAGCAAATGGTAAGCAATCCTCCCATCATTAAACCGCTAGGGAAGGTATGTGAAGGATGCGTGGTTGGAAAGCAAACAAGGAAATCTTTTCCGGTAGGAAAATCGAAGAGAGCTAAAGCAACACTCGAGATCATTCATGTAGACTTATATGGCCCCATGAGAATGGAATCACTGGCTGGAAGTAAATATTTTCTACTATTTATTGATGATTTTAGTAAGATGAGCTGGGTGTACTTCTTGAAGCACAAATCAGAAAGCTTTGAGTGTTTTTTAAAGTTCAAAGAGCTTGTGGAGAAACAGAGCGAAAGTGTTATCAAAGTCCTTCGTACTAATCGCGGAGGTGAGTTCACTTCAAAAGAATTCAGTATTTTTTGTGAAGAGCAGGGGATAAAGAGGCAGCTTACCACCCCATACACTCCTTAGCATAATGGTGTAGCGGAATGCAAAAACCGAAACATTGTGGAAATGACTCGATCCATGCTCAAACAAAAGGAAATGCTATGTTCATTTTGGGTTGAAGCAGTTGTAGCGTTGTCTATATTCTTAACATCTCACCAACCAAAGCAGTGTGGGATCAAACTCCTTATGAAGCATGGAATGGAAGCAAACCTTTGATAAGTCATTTGAGAGTATTTGGGTGTATTTGTTATGTCTTACTGACAACTCGAAGACATAAAATCGAAAAGAAGTCACAAAATCTTGTGTTTATTAGTTATTGCTCTTAATCAAAGGCTTATCGGGTGTATAGTCTCTTAAGTAAAAAGATTACTATTAGTCACAATATTGCATTTGATGAGTAGGCCAGTTGGGATTGGAATGTCAAAACTAGCCAAACTCCTCAAATTGAGATTGAAGAAAGATAAACCGTTCTTGAGCAAGGGGAAGATGATCAGGAAGGATCACAGACTTCAACTCTAGAGAAAACAAGTTCTTCTTCATCTGAAGAGTCCTCTCCCAAAAGAACAATGGAATCAGCTTAATTATACAAAAGTGAGTGTGGCAGAATTCTTCGGCGTCATTTTGAAATTGAAGGAGAGGCTACTTCTCCATTTGCACTATTTTTTGGAGATCCTATCTATGTGGAAGAAGCTATGGAAAAAGAAGAATCGAGAGTTGCAATGAAGGAAGAATTCGCAACAATTCAGAAAAATCAAACCTGGGAGTTAGTCGATCTACCGGATGGTAAACATGTAATAAGCTTAAAGTGGATTTTTATGATGAAGTACTTAACAAATGGAAGTGTCCAAAAGCATAAAGCTTGATTGGTGGTCAGAGGATTTACACAACAACAGAGAATTGATTATGAAGAAACGTTGTCTCTGATAGCACAATTTGAAATCGTAACTATGCTTCTTGCAGTAGCTGCGTAAAGACAATGAAAGATATATCAGTTTGATGTTAAATCCATATTCCTAAACGGAGAAATGAAGGAGGAAGTGTATGTGAGTCAACCACCAGGTTTTGAGAGCAAAACCAAAAAGAACAAAGTGTTTCATTTGTAAAAGCACTACAAGAGTTAAGACATTTAGTGACAATTTTTTTTTTACTAACTATTGTTTCGTCATAAATACAAGGTTTTTTGTGATAAGACAATTGATTAACACTATTTTTTGGAGTAATTGTGATGATTTATTTTTTGTCACTAATACAATAGTAATTGTGACAATTTAGTATCTTTCACAATTAAGTTGTCACTATTAATATATTAA
>JANZLX010000003.1:136688-165758 GCA_025531955.1 Erythroxylum orinocense
TGGGCAACAAAGGTAAGTGGGTAGGGTAAAGTTTTATTTAAATGGACCATACTAATTATGAGAATAATTCTTACATTTTTCTTCATCATCTTTAAGATTTAAGATTTTAGTTTCAGTATTCTTCTTCTTCTTATTCTTCATCTTCTTCTTCTGGATGATAAATATATACTATCTCTTGTTCTTCATCATCTTTAAGATTTAAGAATTTTCCCACTGCTACTGCTGCTACCTACCAGAGCTGGAGCTTCCATGTATGTTCTCTCCTCTCTTCTTTCTCTACCTTTTTCATGTGTGTATATATATATACGTGTTGGGTCTCAAGAATAAGACCACTCACAGTGGTTAGATATAGACGAGAACTTGGTGATTAACAGGATCCAAAACTACTTGAACAATCTTTTTCTTGCAGTTACCTTCAAAATGAGGGAAGGAGAACTTTATGATAACTAGCTGAATATATACATATGCGGTAGTCTTTGTAGATCTAGATGGATCTGTGTACAGTGTATCTTCTTCTTGACGTGTCGTGCTTAGATCCTAGCCATATAGTTTGTTTAATTTCTCAGTCCAAACCCTTGCATCACTGACCTGCTAAAGATTCATTCATCAAAGTTGTTAAAGTTATATTGTGACGTAAACTCACCTAATGGAGGATCTGCATGTACAGGGAAGGCGAGGAGGAGGAGGAGGTGGAAACTAGGGAAGAGCAAGACAGTGGCACTGCTAGATTAGTTCTACCAGAAGATGGGTATGAATGGAGGAAATATGGGCAAAAGTATATAAAAAACATTAGGAAGTGGAGGTATATATGTAATATAAACATCCATTAAAGGTGATACAGATACCAGAAGAAGATAAATAATAATTGGGATTTGTGCAGGAGCTACTTCAAGTGCCATAAGCAAAACTGTACGGCGAAAAAGAGAGTGGAGTGGACGACAGGTGGTGAAGCTGACGATGTTCGAGTAGTTTATGATGGCATGCACAATCATTCACAAGGAACATCAAATCGCAAGCAATACGACCTGTTATCTCAAGTTCTAAGAGACCAATCCACTTCTTCTTCTTCTTCTTCTTCCTCACTTCCACATTCATAGTTTATTATATATACCCATATATATTAGACTTCGATATCGATTTTATCAGTTGCTGCAAAATAAAAATACATTCTAAGAGACCAATCCACTTTTTCTTCCTCTCTTCCGCCTCACTTCCACGTTCATATATATATTTTATACAAGGGTACAAAACAAAACACACTCCCCTCTACCCACCACACCCCTCTAATGCATAGTTTACGATAAAGCTCTCCTTTTCATATCTTGGTGTATGAAATTCATAACCATCATCGGAAGCTCCCGGAAAATATGCAGTCTTGGATTTGATGAAAAGGCTTGAGTAGCTAGAATATCGGCGCATTAGTTCCCTTCCTAACAGGTATACTGAATTTGCACTCTCATACTCGGCAAATTAACTCTCAAATACCTGTCACCAAAGGATTATTGTCAGTCATAACGATATTTGAAGAAGAAAGAATGTTGATAACATGTAGAGAATCCACTTCGACGACCACACGTCGATAATCAAGTGCCCATGTCAGCGTTAGGCTCAAGTAAACTTTCCAGAATTCTACAGCCAAAGGTGAGGAACACGATCCTCTATCCAGTTTTATGATGTCTTATTATGTACAGTGAATCTCAGCCATTCATTTATGCGGGTTCCGCGTGAGTTCTATATAAATACACGCAGGACCTACATAAATAAATGGCTGAAATTTACTGGACACAATAAAATACCATAAAATTGGACAGAAGATCTGAACTCAAAAATAAGTCCGCTCTAATATTCTAGAGGAATCTACTACACTACTGACCTTGGCAATCTCGAATTAAGCCTCTAACTGTAGCAAAGGTGGATCCGTGTCTCAACGCATTATTAGTATTTAATTTGACCCAACTGACCATTAATTTGATCCAGCCTACTAAATTACCCAACGACAGACCCTGTATTTAAAACATACGAGTTATCCATTTTATAAGTTGCTTCAAAATAAATAAACACTCGAGTTAGCTGCAATAATTTAATATATTTTTTAAATTTAGTGTCATTTTTTTATTTTTTATTTAGTAATTAATATTTTAAATTTTGTATAAATAAGGTAAAAATGTTGTTTTTATTGATATAAATTGCCTATTAAATATTGCGTAAATTGACATCCATGAATTATAGTAACAAAAATAATGTTTTGACCAATTGACCTAATCTATATAAAATTTGGAAAGTTAGTTATTAAATTAAAATTTTAGAAAGTTTAGCGCCAAAATAAAAAATTTCCAAAAAAATTTAAAATAATTTTTATTTTGTTATCTCTAATATTAATTATAGTAACGTCATGGATTCTAATTTTTTAATAAAAATAAATAATAAAATATATCACAACACTATAGTGATTTAATTATCATATAAATTTTTATTATATTTTGTTAAAATTTTAAATTTTAATACAAAAAGTATTGAATAATGAAAATTTTAATACAATGTAATGGACACAATTTTATAATAATTAAAAATATTATGGAAAAATAAATAATAATTTTACAAATGAAAAAGTCGGTAAAAATTTACTATAAGTAGAAAAAAGGCCCGTAAGAGGCTATTGGGTGGAGCCTGTAAATAATTAAAGGCCCAAAACAGAGCCCATATTTGCAAGCAATAACGTTCCAGAGAGTTCCATTGGGATTTAGATCAACGGTCCAACTGAACCGCTTCAAAAGCATTTGATTGGGAATACAGTTAATACCATCCTCAAAACCTATTCTTGCCTCTCCACCTTCAGCAGGCAGCAGCAGTAATAACCCAGGCGTTATCCAAAACACCAACCCACCCTTCACTCTCCGCCGTCGTCTTCTTCTTCTTCCTTTTCTAGGTAATTGTTCAACTCTGTTCATTTCTCTACTTTCTGCTTCTACTTCATCTTACGAGGATTGAATTAACTCATAAAGCTTTCTCTTTTAACGCTGCCACTGTTGGTGATGATGGCGTAGATTATCACTTTTACCATTTGTGCTCTTAGGTTTATGCCTTACTCTTCACGTTTTGTTTCTGTTATTCAATAATTATTTACTAGAAAAGCTGGCAATACCAATGTTCAATCCCTTCGAGTTTGTTTGTAAGTAACGAAAATAGAAAAATGAAGGAAGAAGGAAACATTTAATATCAAAATAATGCAATTAATCATGTCTCTGTTTGACGTTGTTATGTTATGTTATGTTCTGTTCTATTACTTATGTTGCCTCGTCTGTAGTTTTTTCATTTGTTCTTCAGCGTAAATGGCGTCAACTTTCGCTGCCATGTCTTCAGTTGGGTCCTTGGCCACTTCAAATAGAAAACTTGCAGCTCCATCAAACAAGTTGTCATCTTTGGCCTCCATTTCTGGAAGCTCTTTTGGAAGGAGGCGTAATGCTGTCCTACACAAATCACGCACTCCTAATGTTTGTGCAATGGCCAAGGAGTTACATTTCAACAAGGATGGCACTGCAATTAAGAAACTGCAAGTAAGTTACCGGGTTTGGTGGTTGTCTAACATATCAAGCATGATTTCTTGTCCTCCGCTATCTGTCAACTATTACTAACTGTTATATTTGACCTCTTTTTGTCCCAGACTGGTGTGAACAAGCTTGCAGACCTGGTTGGGGTTACACTTGGACCCAAAGGCCGAAATGTTGTACTTGAAAGCAAGTATGGCTCGCCTAAGATTGTTAATGATGGTGTGACCGTTGCTAAGGAGGTACCTTTCCTTGCTTTGCTTATTATTTCTAGTTATCTATTCAATGTAGAGAAGAATATAAATTCAACTCTGTATCTATTACCCCCTAAATGCACTCTTGAATTCCTTGTGGACTTTCAACTTTTTTGTATTGAATTGAATATTTTGGTCGACATGAAATTTTTAATTTTTTTTAACTTCCTTTAATGTTGCCTTAAGTCATCTCCTTTTTTTTCTATGGTTTAGAGACTTGAATGTAGTGACTGATTTGGTGCAAATTCTCAGGTTGAATTGGAGGATCCAGTTGAGAACATTGGTGCTAAGTTAGTGCGGCAAGCAGCTGCAAAGACAAATGACTTGGCTGGGGATGGAACTACAACATCCGTTGTGCTTGCTCAAGGCCTCATTGCAGAAGGTGTCAAGGTTTGTATGATGATTCATGCTAGTCCTTTCTCCTAGGACCTTGACATATTATCGGTAATCCTAATACTGAGTTGAATTTGAAGGTGGTAGCTGCTGGTGCAAACCCCGTGTTAATTACTAGAGGCATTGAGAAAACCTCAAAGGCTTTAGTGACTGAACTGAGGTTAATGTCAAAAGAGGTAGTGCAAATGTTCTCTTTTTCTTTTGTGTATGATGTGATTCATCACATAATTTTGTGGTTGTGTTTAATGGAAAGAAATGATCTTTAATTTTGATGATATTCCAGATTGAGGACAGTGAACTTGCAGATGTAGCTGCTGTTAGTGCAGGTAACAGCTATGAAGTTGGTAATATGATAGCTGAGGCATTAAGCAAGGTGGGTCGCAAGGGAGTGGTTACCCTTGAAGAGGGTAAAAGTGCTGACAACAGCTTATATGTTGTTGAGGGGATGCAATTTGATCGCGGCTACATCTCACCTTACTTTGTAACGGATAGTGAGAAAATGGCAGTTGAATATGAGAACTGCAAGGTATGTCAGGTTCAAAAAAAAATGAATTGAAGTTTATTTCTAGTCGATGGTTCTAACTCTTTGTCTGCAGCTGCTTCTTGTTGACAAGAAAATAACAAATGCAAGAGACTTAATCAATGTATTAGAGGATGCAATCAAAAGTGGATATTCTATTCTTATAATGGCTGAGGACATTGAGCAGGAGGCCCTAGCGACTCTTGTTGTAAATAAACTAAGGGGTGCTTTGAAGATTGCAGCCCTCAAAGCTCCTGGTTTTGGAGAGAGAAAGACTCAGTATCTTGATGACATTGCTATTCTAACTGGAGGTCAGTACTGCTATATCTTTCCCTTGTTTCCCGACTGGTATTTATTGCCTGCTTTTGTTTATGAGGATTGCGTGTTACCTGTGATTGATTCCCGTTCTACTTTTTTAGCTACTGATGCTGAGATGTATATTTGGCTTGATTACAGGAATTGTCATCCGAGATGAGGTGGGGCTTTCTTTGGACAAAGCTGACAAGGAGGTTTTGGGTCATGCTTCCAAAGTTGTTCTTACCAAGGATACAACTACAATAGTGGGAGATGGCAGCACCCAGGAAGCTGTAAACAAGAGAGTAGCTCAGATTAGGAACCTTATTGAGGTAGGATTATGTTGCTTTCCCTAAAATAAAATATCAAGGGCATCTATTTCTTGTTGGCCTCCTTGTGTACATCACTGAATATGGTCATGATGATTTACTCATGATGTTTGAAATTGCAGGCTGCGGACCAGGATTACGAAAAGGAAAAACTCAATGAAAGAATTGCAAAGTTGTCTGGTGGTGTTGCTGTTATACAGGTTACTATTTTTGCATGGCAAAGTGATGTTTTTAATTGCCTGTGTTTTTCCTAAATAAAAGTTCTTGTAATGTTGAAGGTTGGTGCACAAACTGAAACAGAACTCAAGGAAAAGAAACTTAGAGTTGAAGATGCACTTAATGCTACAAAGGTGATCTATCTTGACACCACTAGTCTGTATTCTCGCCTATCAAGGTTAAAATGAGGCAGAACTTTGTTATTAAAACCTCAATGATTTTCAGGCAGCTGTTGAGGAAGGTATTGTAGTTGGTGGTGGATGCACTTTATTGAGACTTGCTTCAAAGGTGGATGCAATCAAGGAAAGCCTCGAGAATGATGAGGAAAAGGTGATTGCTCAGAATGATACATTGTTGTTATCAGTACCTTCAAAGGCTGCTAACTTGTTTGGTTTTGTCCCTTCACCAATTGGAGAGTGCTTTAAATTGCTTGTTCTTGATAACAGGTTGGAGCAGACATTGTAAAGAGAGCTTTGAGTTATCCCCTGAAATTAATTGCCAAGAATGCTGGTGTTAATGGAAGTGTTGTCAGTGAGAAGGTATGTAGTCCCCTCAGTGATATAGTCAAAGATTGACTAGACTATATTGCGAGTGACCAACTGTTGAGATCTGTTTTTGGACAGGTGCTCTCCAGTGACAACCATAGGTATGGATATAATGCTGCAACTGGAAAATATGAGGATTTAATGGCTGCAGGAATCATAGACCCAACCAAGGTGAGTAAATCTAATTTAGTGATTCACACTAGAGATGGAGAATGCATGCATAGTTACTATTGCCCTTTTCTTCGTTGGAAGCTATTAGCAGTTGCACACAAGAAACTGGTTGTGTTTTGATATATTCGTGTGTTCCAATGATGTGGTATGGAGAGTATTCAATAGAATGTGCGTAACTGATCTTCTAATTCTCTTTAGTTTTTGACAACAACAAGCTTTGAAAAGTTGCTTAATTTTCTTTTAGGTGGTAAGATGTTGCCTGGAACATGCTTCTTCTGTAGCGAAGACTTTCCTGATGTCTGATTGTGTGGTTGTTGAGATCAAGGAGCCAGAGCCAGTACCTGCTGGCAACCCCATGGACAATTCAGGTTTGTATGGTCGAATTCTTCTTATTATCAGAATACTGACTTAATGTCTTATTTACTGAATTTTCTGTTTATGACTATTCTCAGGTTATGGTTACTGAGGACATTGTGCAGTAGTACAGGAGATAACTAAGATCAGGGGCCCCAATGGAAATGATTGTGTTCTGATTGGTTTCTCAAAGTTTGGATATTAGATTAAGTTGGGTAGTTGATTGCTGGTGAGTAGGAAGGAACAATTGGAATGGAGATGATATCATATCATAAGATTCCAGCGAGGGTGGTAGGGCTTGCTGGGATACGGCTATGTATTCACTGAACATCTTTCTGAGTTAAAAAAGGGTTTATGAAAGACACGACTGGCACACAAATTCCCTTCTCATTCCTATTGTTTGTTCGTCTTTTCGGACACAAGTGTTGAATGAGTTTAAGAGGCATACAAACATAATATATAACCCTTGAATGGATACAATTCATTCATGCTTTCAATCCAAAGATGGTCTGGATTGCCAACCATGTACAATAACACATTCAAATACATCTGTTAACTGCAGTTCAAATGCTTCCTTCCTTGTAGAGATGGCAATTTGAGCTGGATTTTAGCAGTTGGTAAAGTGTGGACAAGCGAAAATCTAAAGACAATCTTTAAGTGAAGAGATCATTCAAAGGATATGTGCGGAGAGAGCCAAAATGAAGAGCGGAATCACCAGAAAACAAACATGTTAATGTACGGTGAAATGACATTATTATAAGCACTTAACAAAAGTAAGTGGTCCCATATGAATATATTATACAATATACTAGTAAAGAAGAAGAAGAAGAAGGTACCATGCATGGTGTGTGTTGGACTTTGAGGTGATTAGTGTTTATGGTTTGGTTTGATCCTTTTGTTACTTGCTACTGCTGTACCCATTACCGACAATACATACAATACAATAGTTGCGATTCTAAAGCCATTTTTGGAAGTGCCAACTTTCTCTCACGAAGCTCCTCTTTCTCTCTCTTTTACAGTCCTATTGAAATGAAATGAAAACCTCTCCTTCTTCTCCTTCTCCTTTACGCCGCCTCTCTCACTGAACTTACCAACAACACTTTGCAGTCTCTTTGCGTTCTCTCTTTCTCACTCTCTCACTTTTTTTTGATATATATATATGTACGTACGTATGTATGTATATTTTACCAAAAATAAGCATGCAAAACTAAGAAACAACAACCAAAATTAATATTATTCTGTAATATAAATTTACAATATTAAATCGTCCTTTTAAAAAAGTTGTAATCTTTTTCTATGCCTTTCTTCACTTTGGTCATGCCTTCTTAAGTTTCTCCCTCTAATGCTGCCACCGCCATCACCTCTCTTGCTGGTATGTTTGCATTTGTCGTCACTTCCTTAACTCTTCCCTTCTACATTGTTATCTTTTCCTTTTAGCTTAATTGGGCTTCTTTTACTTTTGCTGTTTGGTTGACGTGTATCGTCAAAATTCAATCTTCCCTTCCTTTTTTCTTCAGTTTTATGTTTTTGATCATCACGATTCTGATTTTCTGGGTTTTCTTTTTTTCCGGATAACATTTGATTATTTTCTACAATTTTTCTGATATTTGGTCTCCCGTTTCCTTTTGTACGTTTTATGGGGAACGTGGAAATCTAGGAAAATGTTATTTGCTATCGTCTGATCATCTTGATGATGGTGATCGTGGCTCTGGAGTGACTTCCGGCCGTTCTTTTCGAAAAGAAAGCTTTGTTCTCGATTGATTTTCTCGAGTAGAATCTGTTTTGGTGCTCACTGATGTTTAGATGAGTCTTTCTCTCGCATTTCTTCTTCGTTCTTTTTTAACTACTTGATTGCCTTTTCAGTGATTTTGTTTCCCAGTGGACTTTGAAATGACAATAGCATTAGAGAACTATCCGCTTTTTAATGTAGTATGAAGCTATGGTGGGTGATTAACATAAACTGCCAACGTTGAGTTTGTTTCACTTACTTAATGATCATCGTTAAACAATGTGGATCCTTAATTGCATTGGCATGTCATGATCACGCTCCAAATAAAGATGGAAACTTTCTAGGTTGATATATTTTGGCTGATGGAGTTAATTACTTTGTTGCTGTTGACATTATTTTGCTAATGATGATTTCTTGTAATTTAGAATTTCGCTGCCACTGCATTGCTTTGCCTCGTAGACGTTTAACTAGCTTGGCAAAAAAAGGGAAACTTGGACACTTCCCATTTTTGTTAATGGAAGATCAAAGAAGTGAACCAGAGTGTGATGAGTTTGAGAAGCTTCTAGGAGAGATACCCAATGCCACTTCTGAGAATTCACATTTGGAAGAAGCTGGACCTAGGCGTGCATCTTTAAATGGTAGCTTGACTGCAACTGAAAAACTTCATAGTAATGTTAACCTCGATGACAGAGCATTGTTAGTTAATAATGCACTAGGATCTCCCACTAAGGTGGTCCAACTGGAGGAGGAAACTTTACCTGATGACCAATTGTTAACATCTGCATTTGCTGAATTGAACTTCGGTGGTGCAAGTTCCTTGGCCAACTGTAAATCATCACCAAACCATACTGTCTTGTTGGATTCCCCGTACACAAACAGCACAAAAAAATTCCTTTCTAGTACAAACTCAGCTGTGATGATAGCTTGTCCTTTTCAATCAGCAAACAGTGTACCTCACAGTTTTGATGAATTCAACAATGCAAAAGCCAGCCACGAAAATACAATTTTGTTAAAATCGGATGCTCAAGAACTAAAGCAGATGTCTGTTAGTTATCGTCACCCTCAGCCAGTCGAAAGTTTCTCAACTGCCTTACCAATAGCTCGTGGTGTGCAGAGTTTCCAGTTTCTGCCTAATCTGGCTGTCCCTGGTATTGATTATCCTTTGATGTCCGAGCAACAGCACTACTTTCCAGATTTGCAGCCTGGCATTCCTTATTTGCATGCTCAGCAGTTAAATCAACCTCATATCAGGTGCAGGAATATTAGAGACGAACAATATCACAAGATGCAGCAACAGCTTTTGTATATGCAGCAACTGCACAATCAGCGATTAGAAGCTCATCATCATATTCAAGCAACTGATGATTTTGCAACCAGCATAAGCAATCAAAGCATAAGACAATTGTCTGAGATGCCAATGTCTCAGCAATCTCAGCAACGTAATCAAGAACCATATTGGAATAGTTATGCAGCAACAAGGGGTTTAAACTTAACACCTCATGCTGTCCATATTGTGGACAAAGTAGGAGAACAGATTTTCCCAGAGAAGATTCTTACAAGATCCCAAGGGCTGAACACAGTTAAAGCTGTGAAGCTTGATTCAACGGAAGGAAATGAGTCATTACTCCATCTCATCCAAAATGACAAAGTTCTGTCAAATGGCCATCTCTGCCACAACCTCCCTCCTCCTAATGCTGGATGCCTTCAGTTAGGTCGTTTAAGTTCATTTAACTTGTCTCCCGAAATTACAAGTCATAAAAATGGAAGTTCTTGGCCCCAGCCTCAGAAATATAACACAGTGGATGAAGTCACAGGCAAGATATATCTCATGGCCAAGGACCAGAATGGTTGTCGCTTTTTGCAAAGAAAATTTTTGGAGGGCACAACAGAGGAAATTCAAAAGATTTTCCTTGAGATAATTGATCACATCGTTGAGTTGATGGTTGACCCTTTTGGGAATTACCTAGTCCAAAAGCTACTTGAAGTATGTGACGAGGATCAGCGAATGCAGATTCTCTGCACCATCACTAGAAAACCTGGTGATCTTATCAAGATTTCATGTGACATGCACGGGTTAGTTCTCTAGCTCTGTCTCTCTCTCTTTGCAGATGCAAATGTTTGGGCACATGTCTTTGTGGACATACTTGGGAGTCGATATTTTATAGAGTTTTGGTTTAGTTATATCTGAAATGCTCTCTTAAATGCAGGACTCGAGCAGTTCAAAAAGTCATCGAAACACTTAAGACAGCAGAGCAGTTCTCCATCATTGTCTCCTCGCTGAAGCCTGGCATAGTAACTTTGATTAAAAACATGAACGGTAACCATGTTGCACAGCGATGTTTGCAGTACTTGATGCCTGAATACAGAGAGGTGATGACCATATACATACACATTAAACTTCTACTGTCGTTCTATTGAAACTGTCATCCAAAATTTCTTACACAATTTCTCCTTCATGCTTTTTAATACCTTTTAGAACCATTGAAATAAAGGGGAGGGACTGATTAGGTCCTGTTTTCAGTAATATTTAGCAATTGCATGCATCTTTGCATTTGTACCTGGATGTTGCTTTTGTGGGTATGGGTGTGTGCTTGTGTTTGTGCATGCATATGGCAGAGGATTCCCACCATCTCAAGCCCTGTTACTTACATTCTAAGCTTTCAATGCAAGTAAATATTTTCATTGAAAAATGGGTGTGTGTGTGAGAGAGAGTAAGAGATCGAAGACTTTTCAAGTCAGATTTGTTTCAGTTGAGGAGATTAGTAATGTCATTCAGATACTCTTATAAGATTACAAAACAATTGTCCACTTCCTTTTAAGGTAACAGTACTACCACAAACACAAGTCCCGATCTTTATTTTTATTTGCTGGCTGGATGATGCTTTCATGTCTTGTCTTTTGTGAAGAGACTGTGGATTCTCCTATGACTAGCTTTATATCATATCACAATGGAGAACCATGCATTTGTATGAGTCCTCATAAGATTGTACAGTAGGCTCCTGTGCTTTCAAACTACAGATATTGGAGCTTTATGGCAAGTTATATCAAGGAAGAGACGTCCTACAAATGCATTTACAGCGTGACAAAATAATACATTGAAGCCAACTCTTTTTCAAAATTGATATTAAATAGTTCAACATTATGATTTTCATAGCTATTTAAGATTTTGCGATATTTAACTTCCTATCTGTTACCATGCTCCTTCTGTATGATGAGTTTGAAATACAAGTTGCAATTTCTTTTGCAGTTCCTTTTTGAAGCAACCACAACCAACTGTGTTGAGCTCGCAACAGATCGACATGGGTGTTGTGTACTTCAGAAATGTCTTGGTCATTCTGATGGTGAGCAAAGATGTCGGTTAGTCTGTGAGATCATATCGAATGCCCTCATCCTTTCCCAAGATCCATTTGGGTATCCTTTTCTCATTCTTCTTTTCTTTTTTTGCAAGCCTAAGTGTATCAGAAAAAAGACTATTGTTACTTTTGTGGTAGAGATTTTGACATGCGATAGGTTGATCAAACATCAAAATGATACAAACTTTTGAATGATGAACTGATGTATTATGCAGTAGCAGTAATAATGATGCTTTGTTAGCTAACTTGCATCAGAGCCATACACTTGTAATTGTAGCTTTGATTCTTAAAGATCCTATGTTTTGAAAATGTCAAACCTTTAAACTGGGAAGAAATGTAGACCATCGAAGTCCTATTTTCATGCCTGGAACTTATTTGATAGAATCATCTTTTTTCACCTTTACCGCATTTTCTTTTTGTATATGAAACTTTTTAGTCAAAGGTAATTTTCGTAAGTGTCCTTTGACTAGTTGAAATACTTTCTCTGGTCTTCTTAATTTGCAAGTCACTACTAATGCAAGTGAATACTCATGGAATTTTAATTCCAATATATGCAGGAACTATGTTGTGCAGTTTGTTTTAGAGCTCCAACTACCTTGGGCAACAGAGGATATTCTTCATCAGCTGGAAGGTAACTATGGGGACTTGTCGATGCAGAAATATAGCAGTAATGTGGTGGAGAAATGTCTGAAATATGCAGGTGATTTAAGCCGTGCTTGTATTATTGGGGAACTTATAAATAATCCTCGTTTGGATCAAGTTATGCAAGATCCTTATGGGAACTATGTAGTCCAAGCAGCATTGCAATTGTCGAAGGTTAGTCCTATCAATAGTTCAGTCCCACATTCCTCTCTCGAAAGAACCTGTGTAGTAGCACTACAACACAGATTCAAGTTAATTTGATATGATACAAAGGAAAATGAATTCATCAGTTATGAACCAAATTGGATACTTTGTTCATTTGTTAAGCAGGGACCCCTTCATGATGCATTGGTGGACACCATAAAGTCCCTTGTTCCTGTGCTTCGCACTAGTCCATATGGGAAGAAAGTCCTGTCTAGTAATAGTTTGAAGAAGTAATCTACAAGTATGATCATGTTGCTCTTTCTCGACCATTTTTCTTCTATCTTCTTCCCGTTGTGAATTTTCTTTTATGCTGATTATTGCAGTTATGGCACTCTTATCACCATTAAAAGGCTATTGCAAAATTCTATAATAAATGGGTAAAGAAGAGCTTGGAGCTTGGCTTATTCATGGATTTTGAGGACTTGGGGAGCAAAGGAGCCTGAAAAAGAAGATGGTTTGGTCAATGATGCCTCTTAGCAGCTTATCTGAATATAGCATAGAAAATGAGTTCATGAGGGTTTTTTATCTCCTTTTTCATCTTCCTTATCTTCCAAGTTTTATTATATATCCTTATAGGAGAATATTATGGATGATTTTCCAATCAATGTGTCCCTTTTGCATAGAAAATAATAAGAATGTTACGATATAGAATTAATTGAGCTTTTATGGGTTACTGTACAACCGGTTTTGGAGGCTGGGGATGTACTTTGCAGGTTGCAAAGACTTGGTTGTTCTTTTCATGTCTTGGTCATCTTTTGTAAGTGTACATCTGGTGTTCATAGACTTCAAAAGTGGCTAGCTTTAATATGTTTTTATCTATGGCTAGCTTTAATATGTTTTATCTATACTTTTCTTCTTGTTTCTGCTACATCGATACGAGTTAGATGTATTGATACCGGTTGTTGTTTTCTCGAGATAAAATTGATCAGATGCATTTATTGGAATGAGAACAGCACCATCTGATATGGTTTTAGTCAATATGAGATGCATTTGTTGAAATGATGAAGCCATATTCTTATATGGTTTTGTTCAGTATGAGATGCTTGAGAAAGTGTATTCATAATACTCACTGAAGAAGTTAAATGCATTAAAAGATTTGTAACACTAATACATTCTGTTTTAACTTTTTTTTCCCCCAAAATCTTTAAGCACGGTATTAACAGTACTGGATTAAACATTAAATTGTCTTCGAATTACTAAATAAATGAAAGAGAAGAAGAAAACAAAAATTCTCTACAAGAAAACCCCACATCTAATGAATCAATAAAAATATAAAATCCTGTATTGAGTTTGCTTGTAATGACCACCAAGTGACACGTGGCAAAGTATCACTGAAGGAAAAACCAAGAATCCCATGAGAGCCACTAGTAACGCACCTTCAATCCAAGCCTCTTCTTCTTTCCAACTTCAAAGCACTTCCTCTCTCTATCTTTCTCTCTTCTTCAGTCCTAACAAATGGGAATAAGAACTCTTCTCTTGCACTTACCAACTTTCATTACCTCAACCCATTAAGGTTACCTGCTGAAATTTCTATTTTCAGAAGGAGCTTAGCAACCAAAAATCATGTCTTTAGCTCCAAGTAGCCACCTTTCTCTCTACTCTTCTCCATCATTGCCAAGAACCATCAATTATAAGCAACGACCACTCTTTTATTTCCAAGCTAAACACTTTCTATTCCACAACTACTCTCTTTCAAATACCCATTTGCTTAAACCGGTGAATACCACTTGTATTGTTAAGGCGCAGGCATCGAAACCTGAAACAGAAACTGAAGGAGAAGGAGGGAACAAGTACGAGGAGTATGAGGTGGAGTTGGAGAAGCCTTATGGATTGAAGTTTGCAAAAGGCGGAGATGGTGGTACTTACATTGACTTTATTCTTCCTGGTGGAGCTGCTGATAAGACTGGAAAATTCACTGTTGGTGACAAAGTTATTGCTACCAGGTTTGGTTTCGTCTTTTTGACTCCTTTCCTTTCTTCTACAGTTTCTGTTCCCTGAGGCCGTTTCAATTCTATAGAACTTGGATCATTAGAAGCGAAAGTTGATCTTTCCAGGCAGAATTTAACAAGGCTGTAGTCGAATCTTTTTGTTCTCCGGTTATTGCAGTAGATCGGTATAAATGAAAAGCATAGTCTTCATTCTAGTTAATGATTTAGATTTAAATGAAATCAAAGACAAGTTTTGTTGGTGAGACAAAAAAAATACATGCTGAATAGTTTAGTCTTGTGCATTTGAAGCTCCTGTATAGAGATTTGATTGATACATTCTTATTTCATATTCAACCTAAGATGAAAAGTTGTGTTCTTTCTATATTTGGGATGACTGAATTTTCTAAGATGACAATTCCATTATTATTTTGGAGTCCTGACAAGCATCTGTAGATGAACAATGACTTGATGAATTCTGAGCCTTGGTGCAGTGCTGTATTCGGAACAGAGATGTGGCCCGCTGCCGAATATGGAAGGACAATGTATACCGTCCGCCAACGGATTGGTCCATTGTACATGAAAATGCTAAGAAGATTTGGTTAGTTGATCGCTGCTTGATGGATATTTGCTATTTGAACTTTATAATTGTGGGTTTATTCGATGAAAATCATACACCGTATATAATAAAATGCTACTAGTTATGACTTGGAAATTTTACTTGTTTTCTTTTAGGGAATACGGATTATACGGGTGAAATTTCAGAGAAGGAGATCATCAGGGCTGAGAGGAACTCTGGTGTGGTTAGCGGCAGAGTGAGGGAAATTCAAGTGAGTCAAGCGGAAGCCCCTATTCATAGCATTTAATGCTAATGGCCGGTTCAATTTCATTTTCTGTTTTTGCTTACAGTAGTATGAACTCAATGTGGATGGTTTCAGATGGCTAATTTCTTGAGGAAGAAGGAACAGAAAGAACAAAGGGAAAAGGAACTTCGTGAAGGGCTGCAACTATACAAGTAAGCTCTGGCACTAACCTGTTTTCTGATATTGTATACCTATAGGCATGAAATATGGTTTTGCTATTGATGAAGGAGTAACAAGTATGAAGAAGCACTGGAGAAGTTCGAATCTGTATTGGGATCAAAACCAGAACTAGAGGAGGCTTCGGTGGCAAGTTACAATGTTGCTTGTTGTTATTCAAAGCTTAATCAGGTACTGGTCTCTCATGGAATCTTTTCTGTTTATCTGTGAGATTATTTGTGCATGTGTGGAGTATGAGGAAAAGCTATCAGTATATTCTACTGAGTGCAGATTATTTTGACTCGACTGCTTCTCCTAACGTACTCGAACTTCATGTTTATAAGAACAGGTTCAAGCTGGGCTTTCTGCACTTGAAGATGCATTGAAAGCTGGATTTGAAGACTTTAAGGTAATTGATTTTCTATAAGAAACCACCTGGATCATGGTATAACAATTATGTGCCATTTCAAATTATTGATGTTGTTTACAGAGAATACGAACAGATCCTGATCTAGACAGCTTGAGAAAATCTGAGGAATTTGACAATCTTCTGAAAAGATACGATGAATCCTTTATCAATGAGAATGCCATCAATGCTATTAAATCTCTCTTTGGGTTCAACAAGAAATAGACAACTTGACTTTTAAGGTGGTGGTTCAAAGTGAACTTATACCAAGTCAGGATGGTGACCATCTAACTGCCTCAGATGATCAGTTTTCTCTTGTGTGGCTTTACAGTTTAGGGTGATTTTGGACAAGTTCGCATTATGATTCTTTTATAGAAATCTGTAATCATTTGATCAAGAGAATGAAGATGACCCTGTAATCATTTGATCAAGAGAATGAAGATGACCAAGTGGCCAAAGTAAATGCTTTACTTCTCCTTGATTGTTTGTTTAGGTGCTTATTACATATATTGACACATTTCATGCGTCAGGATATGAACTTGTATAATATTCATGTTCAGATGAAACAAAACTTTGATTCATATCTCTCAACTACAAAGATTTCCCTTTTAACTGTGTTGATTTTTGATCAAGGCTGCGGCGCAACATCCCGAACGGGAATCTGGATATGATAAATTTCAATGCAGCTCCCTTTCTGTCCTGTGGAGGATTCAATAGACTGCGCCTTAGATCAAAAAAATCCGTTCTTCCAAACTTCTTGGATGACTACAAGGACAAGAAAGATGGTTTCCTGAATGTCAAAGAATTGTACAAACACAACTTCTATTTCTCTGATCATCACTGTCAAGATCCTCTGCTTCGCTATAAAAGAGAGAAGAAAAGAATAAGCTGATATGTAACTAATACGCATCAAATGCACAAGATAATATCTTTTATTGTCAGTATCAAATGATCATAGTTATGGTTCTAAAATTGCGGGTTTTATCTTTTTGTCGTTCTGGAAACCAAGAATCCTTATGAAAATTGAGGGTAGCAAACAAAGGTAACTTCAAATACTGACCCAAAAGCCTCACCAATTCAATCATTTGAGTGTTCATTTCTCAGAACACTTCAGTCTGAAAATAAGGGACGGCAAAAAAGAGCAAGGCAAGCTTGAACTCAACAAAATCGATACAAGCGCAAACAGTATGATGCAGTAAACTGTATGCATACGTTTCTGTTTCACATTCTTAGAATCTAAATAAAGAATTCAAGCACCCGGCAGGCGATTACTCTATAGTACTTCCAGTTTTGGAGCAAAGAAAGGACCGCAAAAGCAAATTGCTCATCCATTGAAGAATTAGGGCAAAGTCTGCATAAGGTTATGCGATATTCCTACCGAGTTCAATTACTCGAAGATGACACGCCACAACTTCAACTGAATTTTCCACGAGTTAAGTTTCAACCTCCATAATGGGCAGACATGAAAATAAGCAAACAAAAACTGAAGACATGAACACTGAAAACAAAGTTGCATGTTAAGATGAAGAGTAAGAGCTCCCACCTGGGTTGGAATTCCCTGACCTCAATAAGCTCTTTCCCTAATAAATCCATCCACTGCACTCTTTTCTTATCAACTTCTTTCGAATCCAAGACTTCCCTTTTAAGACTACTCTTCAGAAAGTTTTCTGTCTTTGTCTTATTTCCATCTACATCTAAAATTTCTTCATTTGTGTCAGAGAATTTGACGGACACATGATCGCTAGAGGAGACATCAGCAACTGATATGGCTGGAGTTGAAGACGGATGAGGACTATTTTCCAACTTTAGTGGTCCTGGTGTGTATATGCCAGCAGAAGGCTTGCAAAAGCAAATGAATGAAGGACAATGGATCTTGCAAAACAAATGCCTCATGAACGAAAACTCTCTTCTTTTTCAACCAAAAAACTATGATCTTTGATTATTCCATTTCATAACTCCACTTCAGAAAGCATGAAATTTTAAGAACTTCATAATCATTGAGTTCCCATTTGCTTGAAAGCAAATATTTTGAGAAGTAAATTCTTTGAAGATGGTTTTCAGTAGAACATAAAAGAGACTGATTATCCGTTGGGTTCGAGCTTGGAGATTAAAATAAAAAGGCAAATGAAACACTTGGCAACTCGACCGATAAAACCCAGAAGGTACTCTGTAAATGATGATGAATAGTTACAGTATCCTTCAAATAAAACCTAAAATTTAGCCAGAAAGAGACCTTTTCAGCCTCTGTTTCAGAGAATAAAAGGAACCTTTTGTTATCCACCAAGCGAGGAGACAAAACTATGTAGATAACAAGAAAAGATTATGATACCCTCTTCTAGTACTTCATCTGAATTGTCAATCAACCATGAATGAAGGAGCAAGAAATCTAGTCAGATAGGTGCGCACAAAAAGGGTGGAAACCTTAGCTGGAAACCTAGAGAGACAGAAGAAGAAGAAGAAGAGAGAGAGAGAGAGAGCAAGTGCTAGATTTCTTGTCGTAGGAACATTCTGTGCTCCCTCCAAGTACTAGGAAAACGTAACTGTAGCAGCAATAAATACTCACTGTGTTCTCCTACGTTGTTACGAAGATTAAGAATCTTTGGGAGGAAAAAAGGAACAGCCTTTGCATATCAAGTATCAATATGAAATGAAAACTTCGTCTTTTCACAAGTTGTGTTAATTATAATATTATTTCATAATCTGAAGTCGTTAGTACTTGTTTTTCAAGTAATGTCAACTTGAAGTCCTCTTGGTAAAAAACTTTTTATACCATCATAAAGAAAACAGGAAAACCTACCAAGAACATTGGTAGTTTCCTTGACCATTTCCATTTCATCAACTCATTTAAGATTTGGTATGAGTTGGTTAGCAAGCAATTTATTATCCTGTTAGAGGGTCAACTTGATAAGATTTAAGGCCAAAGTAAACCAATTGATTAGCACAAACTCGAGGGTTTATTCGCTAAACACTCCTGCTAAACACACCCAACTTTTTACAAGACAGTTGCTGCCTCCTTAATAAGAGGGAATCTTGAGCTCCTTCCTGATGGGCACGAACTTTTTCTTTTCTACTTTTTCATGATTGAGAAGGAACATGCACAATCAATTACTCTGGATGACATGATACAACTTTCTAAAGGTTAACCTTTTTTTTTTTCTCTCTCCTTTTCTCTGATGTTGCTTTGCTTCTATTCTGTAAGAAAATGGGTTTAACATACCTTTATTACTGTCGTAGCGTCAGAATCATTTGGTTATCTCTGCTTTGTTCCCATCATCACATGAAATCCACGTTTAGCTTTGGTTGATGGACACACTTTTTGTCTACTCTCTACAGTTGTCCTTTTCTTTTTAACTCTTTTCAAGTCTTTTTTTTTCCCCTTTATCAAGACGTGCTAGTCAATTTAGATAAGCATATGAACTTACCAGGATATAAATCTGAAGAACACTTCACCATACTACGCCTTGGATGATAGTATAGTAGAGCATCTTAAACAAGTTTTGTCCATTGAGATTTTTTTTTTCTAACACTTTTCATGCGTTAGGGACAGGCGCATGCCCAAGTGCATTTGGAAAGGGAAGCAAAGGGCCCTCAACTTTTGCTGCTTTTGTCTTGCGTGATAAATACATGGAAAAAGAACTATTATAATAGTGGATTGGGATTTGATATGTTCACAAAACTGTTAAAAGTTCCCCAAAAAGAAAAAAAAAGTTTGACACTGGGGACTTAACGTTGCTGAACAGTGGTGAACTCAGAGGAAAAATGGATCTTTCTTGGTAACAGAAGGGTTGGCTTTTGATTGTGTGGGACTAGAACCGACCACGGCAGGAAACAGCTGTGTTTGATAAGAAGTAAAAGTTGGGTGAGCTGAATGTGGTAGGCAAACTACCATGTCATGTGAGCCCCTTGCATTGCCAGTGCTCTGAGACGGATTTAGTTGACTTACATTGCTCAAGATCATCAGTGAACAGCTTTGATGTTTGTTCATCCACGTTATCTTTTCCAGTTAGTATGAGGCTGGATCATTCTAGGAAACAGTTTCAAGGGGCTTGGGAAGTTCAGCAACCTCGGAACTCAAAAAAATTCCTGAGCTCCGATCGCAGTGCAGACTGGAAGATTTAGAAGCACACAGAGTTGCTCAAAAAGGTTGCATCTTTAATGATATGCTGCTCTGATCAAAGTAACCTTCTCAAAACACAAAAAATAAAAGGAAATTTGATCGAAAGGTTCCACCTTTTGAGTACATGTCCATCTAATTATACAAATCAGAGGACGGAAAAACAAAAAGATCATCATTAAACTATTCCGGAAGCCACGTTACAGCTCTGAAAATTGGCAGCTGGGCAGCATTTTCTCCATCTATAAAGCCTTTAGGAAGCCGCAGCAATGGCAGAGAAAATGTTTCAATAAAATGAATACTTAATTATGTAAGAAAGCGGATAAACGCCTCAGTTATCCGTCCACTGAATCTCCTCATCCTGATCTCCCATCCACCAGAAGAAAAAGGAAGAGGAAGAAAGGGGAAGCCAATGCACCAGATATCTATTGTTGAGTCTTGAGGACAGGAAATGCAATAACATCTCTTATACTTGCAGAATTTGTCAAAAGCATCACAAGCCTGTCGATTCCAAGTCCCTAGCCCAAAAAAAGAAAGCTTGGTGGTTTGCTTAAAAAAATTAAGGACCAACTCCTTCATTCGGAAGCATAAACTGAATAGTTTGAGCTTTCGTCTTCTAATAATTCATACCACCATGAATAAAGAAAAAGATGCTTTATTGATTTTGAAAGCATTCCCAATTGAAATTTACCGATAAGGTTGACGCTGGCCCCAAAATAAATGTCTGCATCTAGCATTCCTATTGGCTATAACTAACACATAAGGCAGATACTAAGCAAAAAGGAAATGTTAAGGAGTTGTCATCATTAAATATGGAGATCATTTACCATTCCTGATGCAGGAGGCATCCCGTATTCAAGAGCTGTAAGAAAGTCATCATCGAGTGTGACTTCATATGAATCATCAACTTCCTTTCTTTTCTCTTCTGCCCCGTTTGCTTCTGAAACAGATGTTGCTCTCCTCCTGTTATGCTGCCTTACTTGCTCTTCCAAGCGCCTTCTCTGCCACCATTTATAGGTAAGAATAAAATGTTCGAATAAAATGTTCTATTCCTTGTAAAAGGAACTGGACCTAACTCACTAGAGGTTTTAACCTGGTGGCTGGGGAGGTATAAAGAGTTTAAAATAAAAGAAAAATAACAGCAATACTTACCTGATCCAGAGGATCCGTCAATTCAGAAAATGCGTTGGCCATCTCACGACCACAGATAAAGAGTTCAAACCTCTCAGTCAAGCCTACCTGTCTGCCAGAGGGAAGAAAGTAGGTTGTCGAAACAGGTAATCAAAAGAAAACTACATTCAAGTGCTTTCTATTTGCAGAAGTAGGTTATAAGTTGGTAAAAGAGGCAAACTAGATGTTAGTGTATAAACATCTAGTTAAAAAAAAGGATATATAATTTTAGAGTTCAAAAACTAGTAAATAAGATCAGACATACACAGAGGTTGTTGGAGAATGATTCAAAGTTGCTAAAAATATAGTCTTTGTTTAAAGATAAAATTTGGGAGTACTAAAATAGAGTAGTAAAGATAAAATCTGTTATTTGTTAAAAGATAAAATTTTATCCATTAAGATAAAGTTATTATTTATTAGGATTTAAACTTTTAAATTTTTGATTTATTTAGTTAATCTTTACCGAGATATTAGCTAAGTTTGTTATTTCATTGCCTATATATTTAGGCCTTCAACGTCAATGTAAAGTGCACCCATCAATAAATTGTCTCTTGCATTACCTTTTTTCTACTTTATTTTTTTCAGTTAATTTCAAAGATCTTGAGGAACATATGAGTGATTAATGCTTTACAAGCTCAAGAGAAAAGAAAGGTAACGAGAAACCAAGAAACTGAAAAGATGGTGGAGGGAGCCTATTTAACAAAGGTTCCATCATCAAATAAGAAAGGAAACATTCCTCAAATGTAGCCATTGTAAGAAGTTTGATCATGAAGAGAAAGATTGTTGGCACAAAGGGAAGTCTCGATACTTTAGGTGTAAACGATTTGGACATTTGAAAAAGGATTGAAAGTTTAACAACGAAGAACAAGCAAATACAGTGCAAGTGATTGAAGAAGACAACCTCTTCTAATTGGTGAGAAGTGCACCAAGACAGAGCATAGAGAGAAATGCTCTATGGAGATAGGTAATAAGAGAAGTAATCGTGTTAAAGAATAGAGAGAAGTGCTCTAATGAGAGGATTGGAGGGAAGTACTCGAAAGAAAAGAATTGCGAAGAGATGTGCTCCAACCATTGAAGGGTGATGGGAAGTACATAATCAAATTCAGAAAATCTTACAACTTTGAATTAAGAGGGAATATGAAGAATGATTCAAAGTTGTTAAAAATGTAGTTTTTGTTTAAAAATTAAATTTGGAAGGTAGTAAAGATAAGATATATTAAAAGATAAAATTTTATCTATTAAGATAAAGTTATTATCTGTTAAGATTTAAACTTTTAAATTTTTTATTTATTTGGTTAATCTTTACCGAGATATTAGCTAAGTTGGTTAGTTCACTGCCTATATATTTAGGCTTTCAGCATCAATGTAAAGTGCACCCATCAATAAATTGCCTCTTGCATTACCGCTTTTCTACTCTATTTTTTTTAGTTAGTTTCTGGTTCTAAAATCCAACACAAGTCATTTAGTCTGACAAGAGCCAAATATTACGAGAGTAAAATTGTCACTCTCTACCCCAGACTCCTAATGGATTGCCAAGTGTTGGAGAAAATTAGGAGATTAAATGACAAATAGAGATTAGACAGCTCGAAGTTCATGCATGATGAGAAAAAGATAATCAATAAACACATAACAAAATGTTATTCAATAGGTTGGACCATTTTGCTCAAAAGTTCATACCTTCTATGTGGTTTAGCTAAAGGAGATATTTCGATTGGGTAGTCCAAAACAAATGTTGGTTGCAGTAGCTTTGGCTCCACAATAATTTCAAATACCTGTCAAAATAAAATAATGAACAAACCTCCAAGCATATGCATCAAAGTCATCCAGCATTCACAAACAGATACTGATCGGTAGAAATGATAATAGAGGCATTTATCGGGCATAGCAACCTGGAACTTGGAGGTAGCACAGAAATATTTATGCAAGTATTGCTTCAAAAGCAGAAGCAGAACTAATTACCTCATTAATTAGGTGGCCAACTGAAGGGCATGCCTCAATTGCAGATTTGTCTTTACCTTCAAGTTCAGGTCCAAGGATTTTCAAAGTAGCATCTTTAACAACTTTAAGATCATCTCCAAGCTCACTGAAATTGATGCCAGTACTTTCTTTCACAAGATTATGCATTGTTTCTCTCCTCCAGGGACGCTCAAGAGAAATCTCTACTCCCTAAATTTATTTATAAGCTCATGAGCATTCAAAATATGCCTACATACATCACTTGAGAACCGAGGAGTTCCAGTCAAGAGATATTTAACCACAGTAGACATTAAAAAAAACTACCTGATATTCAATTGTAAGCTTCCCACAAACAGCAAGAGAACATCGAGTAACAATTTCCTCTGCCATGATCATCATGCTTTGGTAGTCTGAATATGCTGCATACATCTAGAATCAAGCTAATACCCAAATTCATCAGAATTTCACTTAATGGAACTGAAAACTTGTAAGGGAGCATAAAATTCTTGAAGTGTCAAACTAGGTAACTAAAAGGGGAATGTTATCACTGGAGGGATCATTCTGTGACCACAAAAGGACACCTCATGTAGTTTAACTTACCTAAACACCATTTCTCAAGTTCTGTTGGCCCTCTTCAAAACCATGAGAGTGTTTGGACATAAGAAGCAATAGATGATTACCTCAATAGTGGTAAACTCAGGATTATGGCGGGGTGAAAGGCCCTCGTTTCTGAATATTCGACCAATCTCATATACCTTCTCAAAACCCCCAACCTGTCATTGCACATATGATTTTTCTAGATGGACATAATAAAGGAGAAGAAAATGCATAGAAAGCAATCTTCATTCAGAATAGAGGCCTCAAAGCAAGATTAATATGATCAGTATTGAGAACAGGCAAAGAGGATAGAGATGATTGGACATAATTTGTACATGATCAGGTAGATCCAGTCCAATGCACCATATTGATAGCACATCTTTTTGCACTTTTTCGACGTTACTAAATAATTTTTAGAAATCTATAAAGGATTTCGAAGGGTCAAACCTCACCAACATTCTCTTCAAGTGAAGTTCAGTAGCAATTCTAAGATAAAGATCCCTTCCAAGTGAATTATGATATGTCACAAATGGCCTAGCTTCTGCTCCACCAGCTGCTCCCTAGACAATCAAATTAATTACAAACAAAGTTGCAGAAGCAGACTGTATTCGCAAAGGAAAAGAGAAGAAATACAATACTTCAGAAAATGAACAAGAAATTATATATTTAGATACACCATTGGAACTTTACAAAACAAATACAAATGACAACATTTTGAAAATATCAACTCTTGGAATTCAGCCCTTATCTTCACACCTTTCTACTAATCGTTGGCGCTTGATAAAAGTAAACAAACAATTTTAGCATCACAGCTAGGAATATCTCACAACAAAAAAAGGGTCACACCAATAGAAAACAACTTGATAATTTCTTAAAAACCCACAAAATTTTCTTGCGTCCCAAAATAATTCAACCCAAGGTAAAATCAGAGATGTCTAGACCCAAAAGCACTTTGGCGATGATGACAAACCTGCAGAACTGGAGTTTCAACTTCCACAAAACCTGACGATTCCATGGTTTTGCGAATCTCTGAAACAATCTGCCAAATTTGAGTTAAAATTGATTTCATCATACATATAACAAAAATTGGAACTAAATTAGACATAGCATACCTTTGCTCGTTTACGAAAAACCTCAGCTATTTCATGATTTGAGATCATATCAACATACCTGAAAATTTGACAAGATCACCACAGAAACCAAAGCTCAATAAATATCAGTGAGATGTACATAGGAAATGAGCAGAGAAGCACGTAGTGTCAAAGATTTTAAATGGCTATATCATTTACCTACATAACAATAAGACAGATTGAACATGTAATACTAAACTGACTAACAGAACACCCTCCAATTTCATTCAATAGAAAAACTGTTCTGCACAGCCGAGTACTATGCATTTTAAAGTTCTGCACATACCATGCAATAAAATGAATAGTTGATGTAACTCCAAAAAAAGAAAAGAAATGGCACAAGAGCTCACCGTTGACGATATCGCTTATCCACATCATTTAGACCATGATACTTGTCCGGGAGTGGAAGTAGTGATTTTGTGAGTATTGAAAATGAATTCACGCAAACAGAAAGCTCACCTGAAGGGTATATGAAAAGTTAATATGTAGATCCACTAGAGTTTGCATATGAGCATAGTTATAAACAAAGATATAAGTAGCATTTGCAGATTCAAGAATAAATGCAAGAGCAAGAGATTCCTGAAATGCCACCTGCTCTCGAGCACAAAACATAACAGCATAGAGTTGGAAGAAACTCTTTTCAGTGAGAGTTTGTCAAAAGATTCCAAAAGCTAAGTATAAGCTGAAAGTTTCACCTTTCTCTGTCCGCTTCATAGAGCCACTAGCACCCAATATATCACCAACATCAACAAGTGTCTTCAACTGCTCAAAGTGCTCATTAGATAGCTTTTCCTTCTCACAGTAAAGCTGAAAAATAAACCAGATAAAAAGAACAAGAAGAAATAAGTTAAGCCAGCTAGTGCTTTAAAACATACAAGAACATGGTAGAGACACTTGATATTTTAAATGATTAAGCCACACACAAGCCTCGAAAAAGGATTCAGGCACAAACAGTTACGCAAATAAAAGACTTCCAAGTCTTAACTAAACATATCTTAATTCAGGAAATCAGAACTTTTCTTTTATTTCAAATATGCATTAGTTAGTTATAACAAATGTAATTATAAACACTGAATGCATCCACGTAACCAAAAAAGAGCAAGAAAAAACTGAAAAAAGGTGATGCTAAAGATTTCCACATCATCGAAAACCGCCTTCATGTGCATTGCATGAATACTATTGCACAGCCAAACATCAAACAAGCTAACTTTAACATGGTGGGACTTGTAGCAAGCATTAGGCAAACCTGAATCGTCCCAGAGTCATCTCTTAGAGTCAGAAAAGCAAGTTTCCCAAAAGTTCTGCGAGCAATAATTCTGCCTGCTATGGATACATTATCATTCTCAGCGTTTGACTCCTCGCCATTTGCAAGATGCCTGTATATCTCTTGCAGGTCAATAGCAGTATGCGTCTTATCCCACCTGTACGCATAGGGCTCAAAGCCCTTGCTCCTCAGTTCTTCAACCTACAAAATCAACAATTTGATTCTTTAACAAAGATAACTGAGAACGCAAAAAAAGAAAGCACAAAATCCTTGAAAGTAATAAGCTCCCGGAGCACACTCGCAAAACTCGTAATCCCCATAAAAATTTTCAAAAGGGGGGAAGCGTATGATTTTTCAAGCATGAAAAAAGCATTCCACGACGTAAAGTTCAAATCTTTGCTCTAATATTTACTAAAAAATATCATTTTTGGAGGACCAAGACGAGCAGATAGGACAAATTTAATATTTTGAAGGAAATTAGAATGTTTAAAAACCTTTTTTAATCGAATAGCTCGAACAGCTTCACGATCGGATGTTGAGGAAGTGGAAGAGGACGAACGACGAATGCGGCCGGCGGGCCCGGTCGTAGTCGACGAAGCATAGGAGGAGGAGCAGTTAATAACGAGAGCAGAAAAGGGTCGTCTAGTAGCAAAGTGAAGGAGATGCCTAAATGGCTTTGAAGTCAGTGTACATGTCTTCAACGCCTCCATTGCTTTTCTTCTTCTTCTTCTTTATCCACACTCGGGGCCTTGCCTTAAGGGAGCCGCTTAACACCACTTCTGTGTTAGTTAGGAATTGGCACGCTTAAGGTTTTTCAGTTAAACCAAGGAACGGATCTTAGGATATTACCACTTCTCTCTGGATTGAGCTTTTGGCGTCAGAAAGTGAACGTTTGGACTCACAAAGGCCAATAGCCTCATTCTATCCCAAACAACACAAAAAAAACAACGCTCTTTCCTATTCTTTGAGGTTCTCATTATTGGACTTTCCTTAACAAAAGGATGAACATAGGATGAAAATGGGCCGGCCCGACTCCTCTAACTTGTAACCCATATCCGACTCAATATACACGGATCTGTCATTAAGTCCAATCGATTCAAATCTAACACATTAAGTAAATTAAGCTTGATGTAATTTAACTTACCATCTCTAAATTACGTTAAAAAGAATAGGAAAGCTTGTCTTTTTCACACCACTCCACTCGAGAATATACTCCAAGCAAAGCTAAAAATTGGTAAGAAACTAGTTAGATACGACTTGCCGACATCAAATTCTTTCTTATCCAATTCAAAGGGTGGTGTAGCTACTAGCCAGTGATGTCCTTCATCGAGCTTTTTAGATACAAGACAATACTAATAATGAAGAGTAAAAGAAGAGAGAAAGGTGCAAAGGCTCCACCTATCTTTTGGTGACCAATATCAAAAGCTAATTCATGAATTGATCCCACTATGAAAAAACATGTAATGATGATGACAATGCTGGATCACTCACTTTCCAACTTTTCATTTGGTTCCAAAGTTTAGCTGTTATACATATATATAAGGATATGATAAGATTCCTTATAATGATGAGAAGGAAATGAAGAAGAACAAGGGGGAGAAAGGGTATTGTTCATTGGAGCAAATACATGGTTGCAGGCAAGTTGGACCAATCAATGGATCGTCAAAGATATAATTGTTTGGTTTAGTTTTAGTTTGACGGCTTTTGTCTTCCTCAAGCGTACTTAATGCTTAAGTCCATACATATACGTGCCTTTGATGTCAAAATCATGGACAAAACAAAGCAGCTTACTAAGCATTCGTTAAAGACGTGTGATTCGTCTTCCACGGATGACGTAGAGAAGGTTAACTTATCTTGTGCTTCAAAACCTGCAGAGTATGAATAAGAGACATAAAAGCCACGAACAAGTGAATCAAAATAGGTCCCGCTAAAGCGCTGGATGAGATTTTCTTCTTCTTCTTTATTTTTCTTTTCTTATACACAGCTAACCCGAAGAACAAGAAGATTAGGAGACAGAGAGGGTCAAGACAAATAAAATAAATGGAGGGTGTCCATTTGTTCGTCCAAACCTCCATCACCGCATAACACAGCTAGGGATGATAATTGAATTCTGTCCCATCGCCTGAGCCAGTTGTGGGGTTGTTCGTCCACTTAGCTAGCTCACCGACGATCGAACCACCGTAACTCTGATCTGGTCATCATCCACTGGCTTTGCACGTGAATCTTGCGATGAATAACACATAGTCAGCGACTCTTGTAAATCTCAAGATCTCGACCTATACCTAGCTTCAACATAATTAGTAGTTAGAAACTTTGCATGTGCTTGTAAGAATGACGTTGAAAAAACCTGAAAGCTTTTCAGTGGTCGTTTAGCTTGTAAAAGCGTTCATTTTATTTCTTCAACTTGGACAAATTAATTGGCTAGATATAATACAATACAAAATGTATTATGGTGTTTTAAGTAATATAATGTTTAGTGCATTACTCATTATCTAAGATGGTATTTATATGCAATAGCTGTAGATTGTTATATATATATATATATATATATATATATAAATGGAATAACCCGTAGTTGCTTTAGATGCATATTAGGTAATTTTTCGGATTAATCGAATAGTTTATAAATTATGTTAATCGGGTATTTTGTACTAGACAAATCTTATATGACAAATTCAATCGAGAAAGTATAGATAAACGGAATCGAATACATGATCTTTTAATCATATACTTCTCTATTCCGTCAACCCGATCAACCAAATAACACAAATTTTACATTTTTAATAATACTATTGAAATATAAGAGAGAGAGTTTGTCCCATATTGGTAAAAAAGAGGAAAGAAGACCAACATATAAGTCTAGTGGGCTACTCCACCTATTACCAATTGGTTTTAGGATGAAACTTCACTTAGACTTGTATATGGTCTAACTTTCCTTCT
>JANZLX010000003.1:176724-192675 GCA_025531955.1 Erythroxylum orinocense
CAAAAGAAGCTAAAACAATATCATCATTCATAATCCTGCACTTGGAAATTACAAGGTAAATGAATAAGTCAATCAATAACAAACCGAAAATAAACCTAATACACAGCCTTTTACAGAGTAAATAATAAGAGCAAGACAGGATTCAGTATCCTCCAAAATTCTATTCTCATGCAAGCCTGAAACAACCAAAAGATGGAAACACATTGGCAGAGATTACATGAGGAGATTTGAACACATTACACAGTTGAGCAAGTAGCAACAGCAGCAGAAATTGGAAAGATTTGAGTGTTTTGTTTGGTTTGGAAGAAAATGATGAAAATTTCCAGGAAATGAGTGAGTGCAAAGATGATAGAATTGAGGGTCTCTTAGGATTTTTGAGTTAGGTGAGTAATAACTCAAAAATATCGGCCCTTTTACCTGTTGGCTGCAGTTATCTTCACCAGAACTCTCTTACTTCTCTCTTTTATGTACTTTACCTAGCCTTGTTTCTCTTGACTTTTTAATTGGGATTTTCATTTTTAGTTATTTTAGAGATTTAATAATGGCCGTTTGATGTCAAACTGACGGCTTGATGAATTTCCCTCCAACCGGGTGTCTTGGTTGCTTCAAGATAGGATTAGTTCCTCTTAGACACGTGACATGAGCTTAAGGTACGGACTGTGTGTCTCATCATCTTCCTCTCCTCCCCAAGAAGAATTTGCTGCATGATATCTGCAAATCACAAAAGTTTGCTGCATGATATCAGAAAAGAACACAACTTTGGATGCTTTGTGTTTGGATCGCATAGTACTATGGTGGTGTGTGGAATTTTATTAAAGTTCGCATCTTTAAGAACTGAATAGCAATTTTCTCTCTCTTTGTTTTCTGGTGGATTCTTTGACTAAATTGGATTTGATTTGATGTGAGTTCTTCCTCCAATCTTTGTCAATTTGAAGGAACTTGAAACTTATCTTCTAAATTAATTTATCCTTGAAAGTATTGACCTTTGTCATTTATGTGAAGACGAGCACCTTCTGTCATTTTGTTCAGAATTCACACCAGAAGCAACTACTTTTTTCCTGGGAAGAGTTGGTTAACTAATGTTAACCTTCTTGAACACAGTTACTGTCTAAATGTTTTAAAACGGATGGTTTTGGAGCAATTTTGCCTAGTTAACCTTTTCTGACTCCAGCAAGGAACACAGAAGTCTGTGTTGTTGGGTGAGCTAACTACTAGATCTCGAGATGTCTCCAACCTCCATTATCATATCAAACGAACCACCTAAAAAGCAAGATAGACATACTCATCACCTTTCTTCATAGCCAAAAAGTCTCACCAAAGCTCTTCCTTTCTTGTGTAACCGTTGGTTCTAATCATCATCATCATCCCTATCTTTTTGTGATGCTAAACCGCTTGACTTAGTTCAAATTTCCCCAACGATCAGGTTGTTCTAACAAAGGCAGTGCCCACCACACCACTGGTTTAAAATTTTTTGACATTCCATATGCATGTATTGGCCCACTGCTTGTTTCATTAACAAGGGGTCAGGAGTAATAATTTGTTCCGAGCTCACTTTTTCAATTATTGAGTTGGCAGCTCCATGTTTTTGTTCTACCTTTGATGTGTACTTGTCCTAGTTGTTGATTTTCTTGAACATTTTGGTGGGCTCAAGTCAGGCTGGTTCATTCTCTTGTTTGGATTCAAATTCAGGCTTTATTCATTCACACTTAATTCTATCCAGCCTTAATGTGAATCCGTTGGAATGTTTTGATGACAACTTCTACAGCTACCCTTCTTCAACCTTTGACATGACTTAACCTCGAACTTACTAGCCACTTGAATGCAACACCTAATTTGCAATGAAAATGAAGCAAAGACACTAACAACATGGTAAAGTTCATTTGATGTAGACCACACAACAACATGTAAGGCAAAGTTATACTCCAGTTTAACCTACTTGTTTTGTAAGCCAAGTTGACATTAACTCGAATCCTTAATTGGGTTATTCGGGTAAACACTTCCTGTTAAACTTGAAAAGAAGATCATTGGATTGAATGTACTTTCGCATCAAATTCCCAAGAAACAGTTCCTTTCAGAGTTACATCACTATAATTCTTTATTGGGAATGCATTATGAAGCAGTCAGCAGCTAATTAGACTCTTTCTTTTGCTGCTGCTAAAAGTCAGGCTTCCATGTATGTGATATCAGTAACCTTTGGCTCATCCAAACATTCTAGTTTTATCAGTAATAATATCTTATTGCCTAGTCTTTGAATGCATTTTCTCAATGGTTTTTATCAGTAAGACTAAGCCTTGTTTTGTTCTGATGTTATTAAGTGACTCTTCGTTAATACTATGGACTCCTGTTCATGAAATTGCTCTGTGGTTCTCATCCAGAGACTAGAGAGAGACTAATAAAATAAAGATACCTATGGTAGTTCATAATTCAAAAGTCCTAACAATGCATGTGTACCCAGCACATGTTAGGTTAGCCTTGGGAATCCTCCATCAACACAACCTTAGAAACTGTCACTCATTACATCACAGAACATAACACAACAGCTCATTTCCCTCAAATCTTTTGCAGCTTTCTTGTATCTCAACAACTATTGGGGCGTGGGGAAGGTTGATGATGATGAATGAAAAAGCATTGGTAAGTTCCCAAAATACAAAATTGATCTGGCAAGCAAAAATTATTCTTTAATATTTTTAAAGAAATTATATTATATTTTAATAAAACAAAATTTTAATAAATGAGCCATTATAGCTTATATTATGTTGTAATTAAGTATATCAAATATTGGTATAATCTCAAAAATAATTGGTTAAAGATGTAATTTTTATTTTAATATTTTAAATAAAATTTTATTTATAATAATAATTATTAATTCATTCATACTTAATTATTTCATTTGCAACAAATATAGGAAAAAGTACCCACTTCCAAAAACAGCAGAAGAGACAGGCAGACAGCAAAAGGTGGTGGCCCACAAAAGACAGACCTTGTTGCCAGCTGTATCTTATGGTTCACCATTGTCCTTGCCACCCTGTCTTAACTCCACGCCCTCCACTTTCTCTCTCTAAAAAGACTCCATTTTAAGCTTTCTTTTTTTATATATACCCACCACCCGTTAAGCCTTAAACCATTCCCTGCTCTAATTGCTTCTCTGCCTTTCCACTCTCATCACATAAAGAAGTCATCTCTGAGAGGGATTGTAATTGCAGAGCACCATTTCTTCCTTTCAAAAGCTCGTGCCTTTTGCTTGAAAGATTAAGAAGAGAAGATGGAGGCAATGAAGATGAATCTTTTCGTTGTGTTGATGGTTGTGTTGATGGCTTTCGCCACCATGCAGAAGGCGGCAGCGGCTGAAGCACCGGCTCCGAGCCCAACGTCAGATGCCTCTGTCTTTGTTCCCACATTTGTTGCGTCATTTGCTGCCATTGCTTTTGGCTTCTTCTTTTGAATCAATTCTCATTATGTAATATGGTTTTTTCATTTGTGTCCGTTACCCATTTCTTCTCTCTTTAGGATCACTGTCTGTGGTCTTTTTTCTCCCTTTCAATCTCTCCTTTTTGCTTAGGTTCTTTCAGGGACTTGTGAGCGATATACTAGTAAGAGAGAGGATATGGGTTGGGGCTTTTTTCTTTTTCTCCTCTTGTTGCTAATTTTAATTTTTATTGATGTATTGGAGTGTGATTTATGTGTTTGATGGCTTCTGTATTCTATTTATGATGACCCATATTTGTATAGTTCTTGTTTCATTTTTTAATCGGATGTGGGTTTGGATCATATGTCTAATAAGGGGAGGGATGGATTATCTATTGATGCATCTAATCTGGGTTTGAGCTTCTCTTACATGTACTTGTGATTTCTTGTAGTAATAAATCTTGTTCTTTTTAGTTAATCTTCTATTCCCTCTTCATAAATTTGTCCTCTTCATTACATGAATGAATGAATTCTAAAGGTTAAAGCTTTGTTGTTATTGTGGGGATTTAGTTAAACATTGTGAAGTAGAAAGTTCTAAAGGTGGTGGTTGCTTGCTGGAAGGGCCTACCATGAGAAGGATAGATATTTAGTCTCATACACATATCAGGAAAAAGGTAGAATAGAAAACAGAAGATGCATTAGGATTTGAGTTAAATGGTGAATCTGTAGATAAATCCAGGAACGGGATTCGTATGCAGAGAAAGGGTCTGCAGAGTTACAATTGGCATTAGCTTTCCCTGATACAACTGCCAGAGTTTCAGGCAAATGGATGCCATAACCAAAGAGTACATCATTAGGATTTGGTTGGCTTTTCATCGGGAATGATGAATGTCTCGTTGCAATGATCTATTCATTGATTCCAAGGAACTAGGGCACTATCTGAGATGCCCTACATTGACACCCCATCTCAATCCTGCTGACTCTTACTTTCACATTTTCTGGGCATAGGGTGGCTGGTCTCGTGAGCCACCGCTTCTCTCTATCCATCCATTCATTAAATATTAATTGATAGATAGATGGATGGATGGATAGAAAGAAGCATAAGATTGCACGCGAATTTGGGCACAGGTGATCCCTCGTTTTCTTAGAAGAAGAAGCGAAGCTGCCAGAGTAAGGAATAGGACCATTTTGAACTTGAAAGACAAGACTGGTAATGAATTTGGCCTGATATTGACGGTTCCAAGATTGACAGAACTTCTCTGTTAAATCAACATGTGTCTCTGTTCTCTTAGTGGTTTCAAATCATGTGCTTGAGGGTATCATATCCACTTGCGCCTAACATTTTACTTCTACCAACAATTTAAGTAAGGAACAGGACAAGCTGATATGTTTGATTTTAGCTCTAAACCTCCTATTCATTCAAAAGGTTTACCCAACACCAAATGATGGAGATGGAGAGGATATTAGAAATCTTAGAGAATCAAGAGCAGGTGTGATGTGAACTTGTTAACAAATGGCACATGCTTAATGGGGCCAAGAATGTGATGCTCATCCTTTAAAAGTAGTTCCTTAAATACTGAGCTTTCTAAACCTCACTAATTGTAATGAGCACTGAAAACTTATTGATTAATGTGGCAAATGAATGATTCATTAAACAAAGAACATCCATAATGTTTTAGACACGTAGAATCAACTAAGAAAAAGTTCATAGAACATAATAATTTGGCTTGGACAACATCGTATGCGTTGCACGTTGGAATCATTCAAAGGTATTATTATTAAGTGGTTTGGTCGTGGCCTAAAGCTTTGTTTATACGCCAACACCTGGAAAAGGCCAAATAGCAGCAAGAGCAGCACATGACTTTCTTTTTCACTTTGTTCCCTGACCCTGAGGTGATATATAGTGTTGTTAGTGAATCAGCGGTGATCGCCAAGTCGTCTTCTTGTGCAGAGTGTGGCTTTAGGCAATCTGGTCATTGATGGTGTGTAGTTGCAATACTCCAAACTTCATTATGATTTGGAATACTCACCGAATATCACGTGAAGTCACCGTATGCCTCTCGTAATTGAATGACCTAGAGGTTCTGGCAACTGGCAAGTCGCTGCTCTTTCTTCAATTTCAAGAACTAAAGTTTCTATTTTTCCGTAAGCTTTCCACATTTGTGTCTATGTTGTGCCTTGTTGAACCAGATGCGTTCTCGAGATAACTTTACACTATGAAAAGTCATTTTCTATAAAGAAAACAAAACTCATGTTTGGAGCATTTTACTGAAAACAATGTCTGCTGTAACAATGTCTGATATGGCTTACATATTCAAGACAAAGTGGACCACCAGAAGTGCAGAGAATTCCTGACAAGTATCAGCTCATGCTTGACATTGCACAGTTATATGTAATACCCAAAAATCACAGAGGTGTTCAAGACGAGACTGATTTCATACTAATTGATACTCATATACAAGCTAGTAAGGCCAAAACAATGTATCCAAATAGAAATTCATTGAGCACATATAATCATCCCCTTGCAAACAACAACATTACAGGGAAAAAGGTCCTGAGATAGTACACTTAAAAGACTAGTATACAGTAATAAGAAGATGAGAAAAAGACTACAAAATTGAAATGCTACGAAAACTGGTGGTTAATCTACCAGGGTTCATGTTGTCTCACCTGAATATAATCTACACCTCATGCCTCTCTACACCAATCTATAGGTTGTCCTATTCATTTACATTTTTGCATCTGCTGCGGTAATAACTGTATGAGTTAGATCAGACTGTTTCTTCGGGCATTGTCTCAGTTTTTTCCTGCAGTTTCTAAAGTAATCGTAGATAATCTGGGAGCTAGAATAATCTACATAAATTGGAACTTATGCTTTATGGTACACTAATAAATGAAGCAGACTTGACTGGGCAGTTAATGCGGTTCCTCTGATAATTGTCTACCCTTGGATGGAAAAAGAACAAGCCATTCACTGCTGTCTTATACCTTTGACTTGTCAGGATGAGAAGATAGTTGTTTGTCAGCAAAATGAAGCAGTCTTCTGAGTCTCAAAACCATATCACAGTGAAAAGGCAATGCAGTTCGTCGCTCCATATATGCTGGGCTCACAGTCATCCATGACAAGGCATGAAGCTCTGCTGCAACAGACTCGAGAATCAAGTGTGTCTCAATCTCAAAATCTTTAGCATCTGAACTTAACAATCGTCCTTGCTTCACAGTCCCCCTAAAAGATCTTTCCTGAGCAATGTTGTTACCTCCATAATAATCAATGAGACTCATTGAAAGAACTGAAGGCCACTCTTCTCCCAAATTGTTCCTACTGTCTTTTCTCATGGATGGTACAGCTTTGGAAACTACAAAACCAGTTGACAGGGGAAGTGCCGCACCCTTACTCTGAAGGAGATGTGCAAGTGGTGGGGACTCTGCAGTGAGGCATGTTGGTAACTGGAGAGGTGTCGGAGGGAGAAAGCGCATGCTGGGTGATGGAATTAAAACGTAAGATGCAGAAGTTGATCCAAGAGATTTTACAGGGGTGAAGCCTTCCAGATACCCTGATGCACTGATGCCATTGCCACTTTGGGTTCCTACTGCACAGCATTCATAATTCATTAGTTGTGTAGTTACAATTTCTAGGTCCAATACAAGTAACTGGAGGCAACAATCTTACAAAAATTATTGTAGTACACCTACAAACTAGAATAATCATCTTAGATGCCTGTGACCAACAACTTTATGAAATAACATCACAAATATTTAATGCATACAACCAACTAAAAGAACCGTGTTTACCACCATGACTTTGCAAGTACTTGGTATAAAACCTAGTCCAATAGTTCTAGCACAATGATGACCCAGTAGAAGAACACCTAAGACTAGCTATTCCACTTCAAATTCTTTCAAATATAGCAAGATCTTTACTAACCACACAATGATTGATAGATCATGATGCCAATGACGACAAGGACAATTAATTCATAAGTCAATCCAAACTATATGACATCCAATTCAGGTCAAACAATGCTAAAATCACAAGGGAAACTGAATAAGAACAACTTAAATGAGGATGAACAGGAAAATGATAGTTTACCAGGCGATGGTGAATCTGCTTGAAACACAAGATGCAAAGAATGGTCAATTGAAATCGAAACAAAAGTTATGCTTTGCACCCACTGAAGCATCCCCCTAGAATTGTCAACCGCAGTGTGACCACCCATCAGCTGCTTTCTTCCAGAAGGTTGTCCCAACCCACCCTTCATAAAGCTAGAAGATTTTGAATGAGGACTGTAGAGTGGATTTGGTGAAGAGGGTAAAGCTCTCTCTGGAATTAAACTCATTTCCTGCTGCTGCAAGGTAGCCCCATTACCAGTTGCAGGCATCCCTTCAGGCATAGATCTTCGAAGTTGTAAAGGCCATTTTTTCACCTCAGAACCCCCAACTGAGTAAATGGCTTTCTGCCATTCTGTTAGCCACATAGCCAGGGATAAGAATAAATAAAGTTAATTTTTAACTGTCCCAGCTTGCAATGCATTCGGTTTAAAAGAAGTTGCCAACTGTACTACAAAAGTTGAAAGCTAACTTTCTATTAAGTTATTGAAATCAAATAAACAAAGATTAAAACAAAGGTAGTCAACGCACCTAGGTACTCGAGCTCAAAGAAACTTCCAATGCGTGTAATTACAAAATCTCTAGGTTTCACCCCACCAACATCAGGTGATGCTGATGCCTGAAGTATTTGACAGCCTTGCTGCAGAACTTGTACGAGAAGACATTGCAAACCCTTTGTGTCCTGCCGACTGCTAATTCCACCAAAAGGGAATATATGGCTGTCAAGCAATTCTCCCCTTGCATCTGTCCATATGCATACTAGCCAACGCCAATCCTCAGTCCATCCGTAGCAACAGTGCAGGCTAGGAAGAGACTTTAGGTAGCTAGATCCAAATCCATCTGAGTCAGCTCCGTCAAGCTGAGAGCCTGATCCAGTATCTGCACTCCCTGCTGAGCTTGCACTTTGCATATATCCTCCACTACTTTCATCAGACATCTTCAAAGACTCCGATGCTAAATTACCAAAAGCAATTGGTGAAACTGCATGTTCCAAGGAACCAGGTTCGGACAGAATAAAAAGTGGTTCAAACATGTAGCGAGTTTCTTCTTGAAGGAAGAAATCACCATTTCTGTTTGGATCACAGTTTAACCCTGCAGTCCTTGTTGTCTGCCAGGAATTATCCCAAGTACCAGGCCTCAAACTAGCATCAATTTCACCCTCCCTTGGAAGGGATGGTCCTCCAATTCGTGGACCAACACAGTCCTTCCACATTGCTGGAATCGGGGCCATCTGTGTCAATGTTGATCTAGAAGATAATAAAGATGAATTGGCATCATTTGAAGATCTCTTGGACATACGCCGAGCCTTGTTGTAGACAGTGAAAGCAGTCTCTTTGAGAATGACGAGTTCATTAAGAGCTGGACTAGTAACTCTAAAAATGGCATCAACAGTCACAATTTGCAATACCACTTTTGGGACACTAAACCCGGAGAGTACCAGAACATTTGATGTTGATGCTTCATCCACTGCAGCTGAGCAGCTTAATGCCTTTCCAACCTGACTTTGGGACATAACTTTCCGTTCTTTGTCGGAGTGTGAAACAATTGATCCAATAGCAATAGAGCATCCAATGACGGTTTGCAGAACAGCAGTAGGTTCAGGGAATGGGCAAACAACATAGATAACCTAAATACAAAACACCAACAGCATAAACGAGTAGAAATCGGCTCGCAAAAAGAACCCTTCTCAATTACGAAAAAGCACCATTTGATAAGAAAAAGCCATAATAACAAACATTGTTCTGATAAAAAAGCCACCAACACCTGCAATGCTAAATTATGTAAGGACAAGACATTTTCTTATTCTTGTAGTTATTATCTGATTTTTGCATAACTAAAAACATCAAAATAACTAGGAAACATATATTAACAAGTAGTAAAAATAAAAAATACGAGGTCTCACATACCGTACAAGGGCCTCCATTTCCTTCTTTTGGACCAGTTGATAGGCATGGTCCAAATTTTAAAGATTTGATAGCCTTCGAAAGAGACTTAAGATAGCTTGTCAGATCCCAGCCATTGGAGAGTGAGAGAAAGTAGTCACTTATTGACCCTACAAGAGATGCATTACTGCTTTCTATCTTCATTGATTGAGGGCAATCAAGTAGCACAAAACCAGCAGATGATGACTTTCCTGTGTCTATTTCCATCTGGTTTCCAGCATTTTGGGGTGAATGAGTTCCTAGTTTACATGTCTCGTAAACTGGATAAAAACCCACAATAAGATTCAGCTTCCTTGAAACATAATGATTTTGGACAAGAAAGAGATAGAAAAAGAACAAAAATCTTGTGTATCACATAATAAGAAAGCTTCTTCTGTCATAACTATCAGCTTAAACTTTAAATCTATGAGTGCACAGCACAATTAAGTGAAGCACGGGGTCAAAATGTTATCTGTTGTGCATAAAACTTCAGTTGATAGCATCCACACCCAAAAAGAATACACAAGTCAGACTACAAAATGATGTGCAGCTATCCTCCTCTAGAATTCAGAAGGCCAAATCCAATTAGAACTAGAGCCCATTTCTTACAGACATATAAATGCAACTAAAGCGTACAAAAACACTCACCAGTTCCAAGTTGTTGGAAAAAATCACCAGCAGCTGAAGTAAGAGGATCAATGTCTGGACATATTACATAGTAACTGATCTGCAATTATCAACGACCAATAGATTTACAGCACTGTCAATGAGGGAACCAAACTCTAAAACTCATAAAGCAGTGGTAAATAAAGGATGAATCAGTTAGAATATCAACATTTATGAATGAAATTGATTCAAGAATCTTACAGGCTTTGGCGAAGCATATGGTTCAAAAGGAGCCTTCTCCCATAGTTGTAAAGAGCTTGCCGATGTCTTAAGCCAGTCATCCTGGTACCTATATTATATGCAATAGGTTGGAACAGGAGAATCCAATTAGTAAAGTTAAATGCCAAAAGACTTAACATTTACACCTGGGTCGGACTAAAATGACTTCAACTATCAATGAGCAATAAAATGGATTGTATGCTGCATCCAAAACAAGGATAGGAATTCTAGGCATTGAAGATAATATGCCAGAGATTAAATTTGTCTATAGATGAATTGTTGTTAGTAATCTAACAAAACAGAGACGCTTGAACAGAAAAATAAGAAATTGAAAAGCAGAATTTTAGGTTGTACTATAATATATGAACAAAAAGATTACTTCCAACAAGGCATGATGTGAAAATCGCACTAGTTTAGACGCATACCCAACAAGTAGAGCAGGGGATGGAAGGACAAGAAGTGTTGGCCTCAGGCTGGAGGACAATAGCTGCTCCAAGTCCATTTCTGGGTTTGATCTTTTATGGCCTGTCTCATCTGTTTTGATTTCAGCCGTGCAAAAGGACAGTTCAAAGGTCACAAAAAAAAAACCATAGAGTTGAAACTTTCAAGAATCCAACATACATCAAGTAGACGTATTACCATACCTTTAAGGCAAGATGATCCAGCAGCAGAAGATGGGGCTGGGCTCATTGGTTCAATCACAGAAAATGTTCCAGTGCTTGACAAATCTTTGCATTCACTTAGAGTAGACTCAGAAAAAGATCCGTCACATATGCTTGCTCCATCACCTGACTGACTCCGACCTCGGCACCAATCAATTACAGTTAATGGACCATCCAAGTTCGCAAAAGCAGATTTCAAAGCTGTTTTGATCTCAGATTGCAGCAAACTAAGCACGGAGGAAGCAAGAATCTGTGAAGCAGAACAACATGGACTATGGTCATTACAATATGAGATGCAAAACATCATCATCTATTTGGAAATCATTAAGAATCAATGCAAAAGAAAGTGTATCTTACTTCAGCAGAAAGTGGATCTGCTAATTCTGCCCCAGATATGTCCAGGCTATGACAAGATGCTAAAGTACCTCCACATCCCGCATGGACTGTGGATGGTCCACAACAGAACTCACGCCTCCAATGCTCTTGTAATGCTAGCCAACCATAAGGACCATCACACCGCTCTGCATCCAGAGCTACGTCAACAAATGAAGTAGCTTGCTGGACAAGAAATGGTAAGGCATCAAGTAGCTCCTGCAGTGGCCGTCTTTGCCCATACGAAAGGATTCCTTCATCATTGAATGAATGATAAGGCAGGGATGTGCTAACATCAATACTTGGTGTAGCAGGCTTTGTAACTTTCGGAGCTGCAACAGAGCGCCAAACACCTGCAGGAGCATTCAGGTGCCCGTCTAGTAATGCCCCATCAATGTCGCCAGCTATTCTGACTGGTATTGTCTCTTTCTTCTTCACCTCATACCTGTTAGATAAATTGTCTGTCATAGTACTTGCATCACCTGGCAGCTGATTCAAAACAGTGTTTCCAGCTAACCTACTCAAACTCATGGGAGCAGTTTTGTTGGATGACAATAGTACATGTCGTGCCTTGCACATAGCAGCTTGGAACATAATGCATTCAACCTCGGTGGAAAGTGAGGTTCTCATCGGACGTAGGATGTTTTCTACTCCTTGTATGCCTTCATTTATTTTCTTCTCAACAGTTTTAACGGTGTATGAAGAGTTTAAAGTAGGGAATGTAGATAGCATTGTGCCTTCACTCTTACCATGGTACTCATTATGTGCAGACAACTTCCTATCATGTTGTTCCCTACCATATTCCACATGAGTGTAATATTTCTTTTTATCATGCCTTCCAGAACCTGTTTTTGGATTTAGCAGCATGCTAGTCTTTTCATCAGATGTATCAAAGCAAGGGGAAGACGGCAGTGTTGCACCATAAGTATAACTGTTTTGGCTTGAATTTGAGCTCTCCACTTTGCGAGACTTTGGGCAATATGGGCTTCTGAAAATCGATGATGAGAATTCAGTTGGAGAAGTTTCAACTGCTCCATATTCTGGAGCAAATGTCATCAGAGCTTCAGCTTTGATTAAATGATCAAACTCGCCATTATACAGTGGTGGAGCATAACTTAATGGAGCTGATGTCAGACTACCATGTACAATTTCTTGATTTTTGCTGACACACTCATCCATGGATGCAGTGGGAGGTGGGTTAAAGCTCTCAAAAGATGGGAAATCCATAGGCAAAAGCATCTGATCTGCAACATCCATCACCCCTACTGGACTGCTTGCAACTTCTCCGCAATCAGCAGTAGAAAACATAAGAGCCTGTGACTCTGCTGTTCCTGGGGGCTTCAAAAAGACAAAAACGCCATTTTAAAATTCAGTCAAGCTTTTCATAATGCCTACCATTTTCTACGTTGATCAGAAAATCTCATTCTCGTATTATACAGTTCTGTATCTATCTTTCTTAATTCTTATCTTTCTCCCCAAAAGAGCAGAAGAAAAGGAACTCTCATTTCACAGACCAAAAGACTAACAAACTCAAAGGGTTACATTTGCAGTTTGGTAGTCCATAACTTGATTTAAAGGCCATTCGTTAGTTTCTATCAGTTACACCATAACTACTTTTGAAGTTCTTCAGATTACTTCTCCAAAGTTAATATGAAGAAATTACCTCTCCAAAGGGCAATACATCATTCTCAAAAAAGTCGCCGAAGTCTCCAAATTCAGATAGAAGAGCTTGGATATCCATGCCCAGGCCTCTTTCATCATCATCCCAGTCCCAATGAGAGCCAATCTGGTCATTTCCAACTCCTGTAATGGCTGAATTATTAACTTCCATAGAACCAAAATCGCTTTTGAAAGCATCGTGTGTAGCATTTTTTGTTGTACCCACTTGACCAAATGATTCTGCCATATCTGTTCGAGAACGTTTAGAACCCTGCATAAGAGTGAAAGTTTAAGTTATTTTTCTGTATCCTGTGAATTCTCGTATAAGCATGAATTAAAAGGTTGCACATTTATATGGGAAAACCAAACTGTCATAAACCATTGGATCAAATCCAACTATATATTCAGAGAAAGAACATTCAAGAAACGATTTGTGCTACCATATTAATAAAATTGACATATATCTTTACAACATGCATCACTAACATTTGGATACAAATAGCTGCTTTATCCTAATATGTTCTTTTACTCTACAAATGAATCCTAACCAAGATTTGAAGCCAATAATCATTGACATATTCAAGTGTGATTTTGAGGGCATTCCATACAAAAACATACAACATATCCCAATAAAATACAAAATATAGTTCAAACCACGTAGGTAAGGCAATGTAGAAAATATTTACATTTGAATGCCTCTTTTTCCCATATAACAGTGGCAGGTGCAATGCCACAATTCTAGATTCCAGTTTTCAACATTCTCTATTCTGTTAAGATATATAAATGCAGGCATCAAAACAAATAAAAGTCCCAAAAATATGACTTCAAATACAGGCAAATACAATTCGCAAGTACTCATACTTTAGAGAATCTTTTATCCAAACCAGAATCTTCATTTGGGTTTATAGATCATGCACAAATTCAAATTTGAATGGAAGCAATAGTACTGATAATGGCAAACCCAAAAGGATCCCCTGACGTTTTGAACCCAGGAAACAATTATCCACATCATACTTCCTATTAGTCCTAAAGTTTACTTGCATGACTTGAACCTGTGAGCCCAAAGTCATGAAAACATAACATTTCACCATAAATCATTATAAACATAAAGAATAACTACATAATGGGTTACCAGCTTGGTGCTTTCTTTTTCCATCTGATCACTACTCGATAAGCCAGACTGTCTACATAACAATGAATCTGCATCTGCATCAAGGTCACCTGCTTCAGTGGTCATTCTATCACTAGAGCTGCTACTTATGGAGCTGATACTGCTAGTGTTGCTATTGCCACTACTGTTATCATGCTGGGTACGCATTCCATTAGAATCAATCCAAGATCCTTCCATATTATCTGCGTCACCACCACTAAAGAAAGAAAAACAACATTAGAGACTAAGATGACTCAAGGCCTGTACAAAATGACAAGATATATTCAATCAGCAAGAAAACAGGAAAGATTTGGTGCAACATTCTTCAACATCTTGAATTTATCATTAGGACCCAGAAAGACACCCTACTTCTTCAATATAGAATAAAACAGTACCTCACCACCAAGATAGTGCCTGAAATCAAGTCAACAAAGCACTGAATTGCCAATTTAACTTATATAATTGATGGAGTCTAACTGTTGACTTTTACTGGATTAGTTACATTTAAGGATTCCAGAAACAATTCTCAATGAGCATATAAGCTTAAACATGTTACTTTATCGTTCCAAGGAAAAGACAAAGCAACTTGCAGTTTGTTTAGACAGGATAATTAAGTTTAAAGCTTCCATAACCCCAACATATGTTTCCATAAGTAGACCAAAAAAGACCAATTCCACTCAGTTATCCATATAAAGTATCAGATGCACCGATTACCTTAACAAAACAAAACACTGGAAGTTGTGAAATCTATTCAAGTCAATCAGACAACTATTAATTTCAACCATTTTCTTTCCCCAAAAGTATGAATGCAAAAAACTAAAAAACGAAGATTCACCAACCACTGCATATAAAAAGATGATCCGTGTAATGATGGTCCAATCCAATTCTGCAGCCAAAATCTGCAAGTGAACGACTAGTCAGTTCATGATTCAAAGCCTATATAATGGAAAAACCAAAAAAGAATGGAAGTAATGCACAAACAAATCTAGAACCTTAAAGAGAAACAGCAACAATAATGGAATTATTGTGTTAAGGTTGCTACATGTAATGCATGTACTTCCAACAAGTAAAAGAAGGAACTCGATGTATTATGCCAGTAAGGAAAGATCTTTGAAATAATCACCTTCTCCTTCAAAGTTCCTAACCACACTTCAAACTCATGCAATGCATAAAACAAGCTTTCAATTATGAATTAGTTCCACAAACATCTGTGCTAAACTGAAGCACAATCATAATTAGAATTCAAATATACCTTTTCAGAGAAGATCTAGCAAGTGAAGTTTGCAGGACTGGAACAACGACTGCCTCAACTGGATAAATAAATATTTTCTCATGTGATGGCAAGTGATCTGATGATACTTTGAGATCACTTCTCCCAATTGCAGAAGATTCCACAACATGATTCTTGGATATATTTACAGTGGAATTTGAGTTTGATTGCAATGCCTTGTCACTATCAGATTGTGGGCAACCAAGAGTGATTTCGACATAGCAGCTTTGACCACGAAGTTGGCAACCCAATCCTTGGGAAACATTATTTGATAGGCCAACAAATTCATTTGAGGTCCTAAACTTGCCAGAACTGTTAAAAAAGATTGCAATGGGAGAAGAATCTATTAGGCCAAACATTCCTTTATTATCATAGGTACACATCCGAAAAGAGAAAATGTCAACAAACATGCAAAATTAGTTACCCAAAATAAACTTGCTCGACAAGATCATTTGGACAATATCCGGTGAGCCAACCACGCATTCCATGAGGGGATACAATAACTGCAAGACATGGCAG
>JANZLX010000003.1:202619-218331 GCA_025531955.1 Erythroxylum orinocense
AAGAATATAGACATGTGAGACCAACTAACAAAGCTCACAAACAATCAACTTTTATCGGTCCAACATGCAGTGGGTGTTGTTTGTTTATGACCTTCCCAATAATTCACTGAACAAAAGATAATATCTTTACAAGCTAAATTTGGTTCTTTCCCTTTTTGTGAATTTGTGGAAGGTGGAGAAGATATTATTTATAACCAAAATCAGTTGATATACCTATCATATCCCTCCATTTCTTTAACTTTTATGAAGAGGGCAGGGTCACTATAGTCAATGGCAGAAAAGCAGTGAAGGACCCAAAAAAGGCTGGCACCAATTTTTATCGGATGATCCCATCGTCCCATATCAATTTCATTCAGTTCCTGTCCCAGTTATTCTTGGATCCTTCCTCTTCCATTGAGGCTAACAAAATCAGAAGAATAGAAAGAGAAAGTGAAAAAGATTGAAGCTTTAGGAAAGAAAGAGAGATGAGAGAAATAATAAGCATACATATAGGACAGGCAGGAATTCAGGTTGGGAACTCCTGCTGGGAGCTGTATTGCCTTGAACATGGCATCAATCCAGATGGGATGATGCCCAGGTAACTTATCATTTTCTTCTTTGATCCAAAAGCTTTCTCCTTTTATCTCTTCGTATATGGATTATCAACTGCCTGTAACCCCTGTACTTGCGTGTGAATTATTGGTTATCATGCCTTTTCTTTTCTTCTTTATCAAAAGAGGTTTCAAATTTGGTTCTTTAACGACAATGAGGCTCTGTTACTCCATCTTCCTCATGTTGCTTGGTTGATCTGGGTGTGTTTTTTTGTTGCTCTGAGACTTGTCCCTTTACTGGTTTAGAAACGGTTAATCCAGTTCGGATTTTGCATTGCACATGCCTTCCTTTAGTTAATGGTGCTTCAGTTCTCGCATAACTATCTATATGCAATTGGTGGCTCTTCCTTCTTCTCTTTTCCTTTTTTTGTGTGGAAATTGCATGGATGTTTGATCTGAATCAAATGTTTTGAGTGATCCATCTGTTTCTTTTTCTGGTTTATGAGTTTGTGTAGGGGTTTGTTTTGGGCTTGTAGATCTCCTAAATTTGGTGCCTATAACTGTTAATCTGGATTCCTTGCAGTGACACTTCAGTAGGTGTTGCACATGATGCTTTCAACACTTTCTTCAGTGAGACTGGTTCAGGCAAGCATGTGCCTAGAGCTGTTTTTGTTGACTTGGAACCAACTGTTATTGATGAGGTGAGGGCTGGATCTTATCGGCAACTTTTCCACCCCGAACAACTCATTTCTGGGAAGGAGGATGCTGCTAATAATTTCGCCAGGGGGCACTATACAAGTAAGAGAATTATTCGTATCATATCAAAATCTTCTTTTCACATAACTTATAGTTGGGGATTAAGTTGATATAATCATGGCCTGTAGTTGGAAAGGAAATCGTGGATCTCTGCCTTGATCGAGTGAGAAAACTAGCCGATAATTGCACTGGCTTGCAAGGGTTTTTGGTTTTCAGTGCTGTTGGTGGCGGAACTGGTTCCGGTCTTGGGTCGTTGCTGTTGGAACGCCTATCTGTAGAATACGGAAAAAAGTCTAAGCTTGGTTTTACGATATATCCTTCTCCTCAGGTACATAACATTTATCTTTTTTGGTTTCTAGCAAAATATAATTCTCTCTACATGCATAACGTTAACTTATTCACATTACTGACTATTGTACATCCATTTGACACAAGTTCAAACGAATTCAGATGCTATTATTCTGTTTGAACGGTCTGTAGGTATTTTTTTCTAGTGAAGCTACTTTTATGAGTTTAACTTAATTTAGTGATATAGACCTTTTGTTTCTGCTTTTCTTTTTCTTAGTAGTAGTTTAACTTAAATTAGTGATATAGACCTTTTGTTTCTGCTTTTCTTTTTCTTAGTAGTCTAGCAGACTGAAAATTTCAACCGTGAGAGAAAATTTTGAACTCAATAATATTTTAATCTTGAATTACAGGTCTCAACAGCAGTAGTGGAGCCCTATAACAGTGTCCTTTCTACACATTCTCTTCTTGAGCACACAGATGTTGCAGTGCTTATAGACAATGAAGCTATATATGACATCTGCCGAAGATCTCTAGATATTGAGAGGCCAACTTACACCAACTTGAACCGATTGATATCACAAATCATATCATCATTGACAACTTCATTAAGGTTTGATGGAGCCATTAACGTGGACATCACAGAATTCCAGACCAACCTTGTACCATATCCCCGCATTCACTTTATGCTTTCTTCATATGCCCCTGTTATCTCAGCAGAAAAAGCATATCACGAGCAGTTGTCAGTTCCTGAGATTACAAATGCTGTTTTCGAGCCAGCAAGCATGATGGCAAAGTGTGATCCTCGTCATGGGAAGTACATGGCCTGCTGTTTGATGTACCGAGGAGATGTTGTTCCGAAGGATGTTAATGCTGCTGTTGCCACTATTAAAACCAAAAGGACTGTTCAATTTGTTGACTGGTAAGATACAAGTATCAATGTCTACATGATCATCGATGGATGAATAGTTCATTCATCGTACTTGAGGGAGTATTTCTTGTGTTTGCTAACTATACTGCACATCCTTCAAGAAACAATTTTGTTCTGATCTGGGTTTAGTATGTAGACACTACCTGAAATATCAACCCTTAACAGTTTTATGGTCTCATTTCTCTTATGCGATGTATAATCTGAAATATATCTAAGGAAGTTTTCTTACTTGAATTGAATAGGTGTCCTACTGGCTTCAAATGTGGCATCAACTATCAGCCTCCAACAGTTGTTCCTGGCGGTGATCTTGCCAAGGTGCAGCGTGCTGTCTGCATGATAAGCAACAACACTGCAGTGGCTGAGGTTTTCTCCCGCATTGACCACAAATTTGATCTCATGTATGCCAAGAGGGCTTTTGTTCATTGGTATGTAGGTGAAGGCATGGAAGAAGGTGAATTTTCAGAAGCTCGTGAAGATCTGGCTGCCCTCGAAAAAGATTATGAAGAAGTTGGTGCTGAAGGTGTAGAAGATGAAGATGAGGGTGAAGATTATTGATAAGAAGTTCAAGACTCAATGCCTGGATATTGTTTGTTATGGTTTGTGGATTGCCTTCCTCAATCATATCAACTTTCAATTGTTTTTAAGTTTATGATGTCTGGCACCATTGTGGTGTCACATGCTTGTTAAATTCTCAAATTTCCCTGTTTGCTACTAAATGTATTTTGTTGGTGTCAACCAAGATTATGTTTCAAATATTCTGGCTTCTCCTTCCAACTCGTCGAGTTTTATTCTTTCCAGCCACTTTCACGAGTCGCAACAAAATGAAATTTGCAATAGCTCTTCCTCGCAAATCATTTATGCCGGAGCAACTGAAAAAACGCATCAAAGAGTTGGTTCAACATGACATTTTAGCTTATTTCGGTATGTTTCTGTAGAAACACCAAAGAGTCACATTGCGTGAGATTTTAGCTTCATCGCCTGTCACTTAAAGTCACCTACCATTGTTCAAAACTTCATCTAAACCACCATAACATCATATGCAGTAGGTTTTGTTACCGATAAGGTCACAGTGAAACTTGCTTGTTCTTGATACCTTGATTCCAAGGAGGTAGCAGGAATTCTTGTTTCAAAGGCTTAAAATGACAATATTAGACAATATTTTCATCAGTTCTTGATGTTTGGAATTTGTGTAAGAACATGAAACACTCTCTTGAACTAAAAAAACCTATCAAGTTTTCATTAATCATCTCGAAGGAACATGATAATTTTCCTAGGTATTGCATCCATCCAATACATCTGCATCTATCTCTAACTTTCATGTCGTCAACTTTAACAAATTCATTGTCATGGGCGTGCACACTTAACTACTACTGCAAAACATTTGGGCAATAGAAGGAAAATCCCAGAGAGCATCATTTGTCTCGTACGCATTCTCCAGGAATTCAGTCACTCCACACATTGCATACAATGATGCTGCTGATATCTGCCTTTCTACCTTCATGTGTTCATTTTCCACTAATGCAGATGTTTCAGACAAGAAGCTCACATTCTTCGACAGGTCCATACCTTCCTGATTCAATGGAAGCTGATCAATCCCAGTCTGAAATGGCCATGAAGGATAGAACTGAGATATCCCCAGTTCAAGCCCCCCAATGCAGCCACTCAAGTCAGGTCGATATGGATCAAAAAGCATCTGGTTTTCTTGTTTGCTGCCATTGCCCGAAGAATCTATGTTTGTAATACTGGATAGATCATTCCCGCTATTGGAAAGAAAACTCAAACAATTGTTGACTTCACTCTTATTTCCAACAACGGTAGTCGCTTTGGCCTCAGATTTTGAGGTAGCAATTGAGGAAGATCTATTCTTCAAACTCATTTTATGATTGAGGAGATTCCTGATCTTCATAGAGATATGAGAATTAGTAGAGACATGAGTGGTGAAGTTGGTTCTAGTATTGGAACCTCGAAGAAGGCAAGCAGCTTCATCGTACGCATGGGCAGCTTCCTCAGCTGTGTCGAAAGTGCCAAGCCACATTCTTATCTTCTGTGTGGTGTCTTTGATCTCTGCCACCCATTTCCCTGAAGGCCTTTGTCTCACCCCAACAAACTTGGTCTTGCTGCTGTTTCCTGCTGATGATCTCGGCTTCACCTTCACCTTCACCTCTTTTGGATTGGAATAGAACTGATGCTTCTCCATTCTGCAAATTAATGGAAGCTAGAGAAGTGAGTGGCAAGAACAGCAGAAGAAGGCAAACACATATATATAGACAGAAAGATGAAAGACAAGACAGACTGATAAGTTTTAGTGGGAGTCTCGTCTTATTATTCTTGCCACCATGTTCTTATGGATTTGTTGTTTTCTGTTGCTGACTGATATCTCAAAGTCATATATATACAAAGACGTCTCTTACATGGAAGCCATAAATGGATTGTATAAAAACAAACAAGAGTCAAAAGGGTAGACATGAGTTGAAACCTGTACATAATATAAAAAAGAATGAAGAGCAGGCCAGAATGCTAAAGTAAACTCCATTTTGGTATGAATGGTGGTGGGAGGCACGGAGACAGAACACTTGGACTCCTCGCCTGCAAGGAAGACCAGGATTGGGCCATTTTCTATTTATAAAAATGTTTTAAGAACTTGATACTAACTACTACCTGTTTTTTTATGGGAATCTGAGTTTGTTGGAATCTGCCATGACAATATCGTACAAACACATATTTACTTTAAAGACATGAATTATTAACAAGTTTTAGCTCATTTGGGAAAATAAAATGTAGATAAAAACCTGACCGTTACAGCAGAAAACTATTAAACTAGCCGGCAACGGCAAGGGATAGTGTCGGACCAGATCTCTAAATACTTGAGCCTCGATCAAAATTAATTTGGGGGCCAGTTGGATTTCCGATTCTGGATCAGGTCGGAAAACCTGTCAAGTTTAAACTCATTCAAATTAAACTTACTCTTATAATTCTGAATCGAATACCTGAATCCAACCCGACAAAACCACATCTAACCCGTTAATTACAAATCGGGCTAAACTAAACCAGTCCCATGTCTTTTTGCCATGCTTGCCCCAGTGCCAGTAGCCTGTCGACTGATTCAGTTGCTGGACGAAGCCTGAATACCAAGCATGAGACTTGCTTTTATATAGAGCTAGAAGGGACATCAAACTCAAATTGGAAAAGAGAGGACTGAAATAAACTGCAAAATTCTTAATTGTATGGCTCCCCATTCGTAAATAATTTTCTTCCAAGGGAAAATTGCAAATATAATGAAAGAATCACCATTCAAAATTTGGGTTCATACATAAATCACAATCAAGATGTTTTCACTTGAAACAAAAACATGATGCAACAACCAAAACTGTGACGAGAATTGCCTCCCTGACAATTCCCAGAGCTAAAAACTAAAAGGCCCCAAAACCACGGCATGGACACCTTCACTTTCTTTTTCTCATACTTGACTCATAACTATAGAATCGCCACTTGTAATAATATACACATTCTACAAAGAAAGGAATTCTGTCTCAATTCCAAAGACCTTTCACACTCAATCCAACCGACCCAAAGAGGTTGTAACATGCAGAAAACCAATGGATGTAGACCATCGGATGCAAAGAATGGGCAATCAATACACACCCAACACTTCGATATTGTAATTTCCACCAGTCAAAATGCTATGATGATAGGATTGACTGCAACGCCATCTGCTGTTGTGGGTGCAACATCGACCAAGTTGAGGCCAAGGTTGCGGGAGGCAAGGTCCGTTGAAGGCGTCTCAGCAGACTAACCATTCGACTTGCAGTTTTTTCTGTTGCTAGATCTTTACCACACAGAACCTGCATGATCATTAACTTTCTCTTAGTATGAGAAAAATAAGAATTTTAACAGTATGATTGCAATTGCCTCACCTCCCTATATTAACAATTATTTTAAAAAACACGAAAAGAAAATCATAGCGTGTACAATGACCACAGAATTCATAAAGCAAGGAAATTGATAATCAATTAATATATAGCCTTAAAATCAATGACAGTCATTGAAGCTGAATTGTTGGGTGTTAATATATACATCTAACTCAAATGCCATCTTATGCCATTCATAATAAATGATATAACATGTGTTTCCTAAATATATTTGGAAGTCAAAAACAGCTCTTCCAAAGGATTATAAGAGTCCATATTACCAATAATTTTAGATGAAGACCTAACATCACTGGCTACATTTATAGGGAAAACAGAATGCGAATATCATAAAAAAGAAATCTTGAGTTCCAAATAGTCTGTTCACAATGTCTTAAAACTTATAATTAGCAGGCAATCCATACAGGTACAACAAAGCAACTAACCTCAGCAAAAACTGAGACTATTTTTGGAAGATACTGATTGTTGGGACCCAAAATTTCAACATCTGACCTGTAGATTGATAACGAGCAAATTGGTCCGAACAGTTGATTATGATGTACAGGTAAATTTTCAAAGAAAAGGATGCATTTACTATTCCCTTACCTCTCCACCATCGAACATAGTTGTTCATGAACAACTTTTGCCTCAATTAAATCACCTGTTATAGGTAAACAGTTCAACCATGCAGGAACAACCTGGCAATTGCAAACACTATTATAAATACAGATACCAAATAACTAGGCAGTGGATACCATGTATTTTCACATTGCAAAAAGATAAAAGGTAGTGTGCTGCCGCTTATGTGCGTGTATGGGGAAGTACAAGATAGTAGGTCAACTTTCCTGGTAAACATATAAAAGTACCTGTACTGAATCAATACTGTCCCGATGAAACTGGCAAATTTTCCCCAAAGCAGAAACAGCATTATCATATGCCATGACATTTTCAGAATGCTTGGCATTAGGATGTCCAATAACAATATTCAGTCTGGAAAGAGCCTCTGTGCAAAACCACGAATAAAAGTTATTCAAATGGAAAAAATAAATATAACTCTACTCTGCAATAAAAGATTCCCAAGAAATGTAGGCAAAAATACCTCCAACAAGGGGTTTAAACACAGACCCGCCAAACTCAGCACAAACACCAAGTCCGTATACAGCTGCCTGTAAAAAAAATTTCCGTCTCGCTTCAGTAGATGGCTGAATTTGAATCAGGTAAGTAGAAAAATCAGAGTAATTACCTGTCGAACATCTGGGTTTTCATCATTGCAAGCCTCCAACAAGAAAGGAAGATATGTATCATAGTATCTGTCCCAAAATTGGATCAAATACACTTCTAAGTTAAAATGCTCAAAAATGACATTCAAAAAGAGAACTTACTTAAGGGCTGCCTCCCGACATTGCTCCGCAACATCATCAAAAATGCAAATTGCAATCCTTCTCTCCTCAGCTGTCTTATCTTTGCCCTAGATGCATGATAAACATATCGAGTCAAGATCACAAAAATAACGGTATAAGACATAATCAGAGCACATCTCAGATCAATGAGTTACAGTAAATTGCACTTATATAGTACCTACCCACATAGGAGTTAGATAAGATGATAGCTCATCAAAGAAAGGTAAGAATGAGCCTTTAAAGGTCTTGATTAAGGTTCCCAAGATTTCACCCACCTGAAAGAAGTGATAATTTGAATGAGAAACATCACATATTACGGATAATTCTAAGATTGATGATAATGTGGCATATACTAACTTGGTCGAACACCTCCTCCTCTTGCTCATTTTCTTCTCTAATCAATTCTCCCTCCTCTGCATCAAAATCTTCAGCCTTGGCTCTCTCTGCTCTCTCTCTCTTTCTACTTGAGCTAGCTGTGATCACCTGCTTTATCTCTTCAACTATGGATCGTACCTGTCCTTCTTCAACGAGAGGTCCAGATATCTGAAAGAAAATAGGGAAATTGACATAAAGAAAAAGAAATAGAGTTTAAAAAAAGTAATGAAAATTAATCAGCTGCTGACAAAAAACCAACAATAGCAACAAAGAAAGTGGGAAGGGCAAAAACACTCAGCAGAAAGTAATAATTGTGAAGTTCACTCAATTACAATAACAACATTCAGTAGAAATCCTGCTGATATAATGACCAGCAATTGCTAGTTTTTGAATTATTATATCTAATGCTGGGTGATTTCGGTCTTTTCTAGAACCGTGAATACACAATAAATAGGACTACATAACAAAAATAGCATAGTTAGTATTTTTTGTATTGTAACAGACCTGTAAGCATTCATTCAATGCATCCAACATACTTGCACAGATCTCAGTATCAGGCTCCTGAAGGCAAATTGCAGTGAACGAAAACCATTAATAACCACACCATATTAGCTGAAAACTTGCACCAGTAGGAGGTAAATTAAGGTATCCTAATAAATGTGGAACTTATAGAGACCTTGTGTAATGCTTCAACCAAAGCTGGAATAATGTAGTCTGATAACTGTTTTACATAGGACTCATTGCGACCTTGAGCTATACCCTTCTCTACAGCTAATTTTGCCGATCGCAGGAGCTCCGGCATGGCTAGAAATAAAAAATAAAAACTTCCAGTGAAATTGGTGTTTCAGGCCCACCAGAAAAATTAAGAAAAAGGGATGACAATTTGCAATGTCCATTCTGCATTTATTACCTGAAACAGCTGCTTTCCTAACTTCTTCATGGAAATAGAATTTGAGAAGAGGAACTAATGTTGGAGCAACCTACGATAAACAAATAAAAACCATATCGGCGTCATAAAGATAGGAACTATTGACAAATTCTCAAGTAAATAATAACATATCCACATATATTGACAACTAAAAAGGACCTGATCAATCCATGGAAAAAATCCTTCTTTAAGTTCATCAGCATAGCAACATAACATGTTACAGGCAGTAGCTTTTTCTTCCAGGATACTAGTTTTGATTCCTATTCTTTTGTCCCCAAGGGTAATGGTCTCCATACTGCAAAAGATACAACTCTTAGCAAGATTAAAAAATTTCCATGCTTCAGAAATGTGAAAGCATGTATTTCAGCATGCATGAGAGAAAGAAACAGGTTCAATGCAACATGTGCAACATAATCAGACTATCCGATCGTGGAGAAGATGAGAAAAAGGAGATGTAAAACTCACACCATTGTATTACCATTTCCTTTTTTTTAAACTAAACTTGCCAGTAGGTAATTAGGTTTGAAAATAAATGAAGACATTAAGATCATGAATGAACAAACACATGAAAGAGATGTCATGTTCGCATTTCCAAAAAAAAGAGTATACCTTTCATCATCAGAATCATCAATATCATTATCCGAGTCCGCAGATGTGATGGTCACATCAGGCTTCAGTTGAGCAGATTGAAGCAAAGGTGGCATAACAACACTCATGTAAGGAAGGAAATCCTGCCCCAAACATTTGCAGAGTCTGGCCCAGGCCTAAATATGATCATATCAGTCAGAAAAGAACGAAAGTCTGATCATAGATTTCATAATAAGTTTTTAAAGCAATGTCTCATATTAAAAACATACTTGTAACATGTAACTTGTGGTTGGATCATCTGTCTCCATTTGAGCTCCTTGTAAAGACATAAGCACTTCCATAACCTTGCAAAGACAGATAAGTGGAAGTTTTCAGAGAAAAATCAAATATTCATAGAGTGGACAAATAATCAGAAAATGCTGGTAATGATCCAATTAGTATGAACACAATGATAAATCATTCAAAATCCATCCATTCTCCATTTATTCAAAGATGGTGTACCACTGCACAATTTATGGCATAGTAAGAGTTAAGAATCCTACATCTAGTTATAGTGCACATTCATAATTGATTAGGGATGATTCCATGCCTAAATCTACCAACCTGTTTAGCATCATCTCTAAACTTATCCTTGCCTACAGCCATCCCAACCAGACTGATGCACTCCATAGATTTTGCACGAAGCATGCGATTGGACTTGTCAGTTGCATTCACCAATATGGTTTTCAGGTATGGAATCACTGCATCATAATACTTCTGGAAGTGCTCCTATAAACCACAAATATTTTTGAGATAGATTTAGATTTAGACAGCACAAACTTGCAAGAATGGAAACAGCTGCCATAATTTACCTGAGAAGAATCAGCAACTGAAGCCAAGGCGGTCAAGGCTCCTTCTTGCACCATTTGTTTTCCATTCTGCAATGCGAATGTGCAATATTCATATAAAGAAGTTTTTTTACATAAATGAAATAAAAAATTCATACAAAGAAATTATTGATACTTCTCTTCATTTACCTGCAAAAGCACAAGTAATTTGCTCACAATTCCATCCAAGTAAGGTGTCAAAATCTCTGGAGTACAGTTCTCACTGAAGTTGAGCACTGCCGATGCAGCATGGGCCTGTTGCATAAGAAACACCAAAAGAATCTGTTAGTGCAAAGCATTTTAAATCTAATCTTGATTCTTTGGTTGGTCCAAAAAATAATTGGAGTCAAAAAGAGAAAAAGAAAACAAGGAAGCAGGAATTGAAACCAAGTAAGCTAGGAGTAGAATGTAGAGCACATAACAGGCAGCTCAAACAAGGATGTAATCATAGGTTATCCAAACTCATTCATGAGATGAATTGTATCCAAGAGTCAAAAGGACTTTTACCAGAATAAGATTTTGCACTTTTACAAGTAACTGCGCCCTTCAAACCCAAACATGCAACCACACTATTACAAGTACAATAGCTTAACAATTCACTATAGCAAATATTTATAAGGTATTCAAAATTTTGATCCTCACTTAGCAATTCACCAAGACCTCAATAATGATATTTGCATTATATGAAGCATATCCATGTCAATTAAGATAATCTAAAAAGAAATCCAGAATTGATTTGAAAACCAGATACTGCAAGAATTTCTTTTTCCCCTTAACCAAGCTACTGCAATTAAAGAATCTTTACCTGTACTCTAGGATTTTGGAAGTCATCCATTGCCGAGGCAAGTGCTGGCAACACCCTCTGATGGTATTGATTTTGCAAATCTGGACCCAAATCCGTAGACAACTGCCCAATTGCATTAATTGCAGCCCATCTCACACGTGCATGAGGATCATGGAAAGAATTCAGCACCATTGACACCACTTGCTCCAGATTTTTTATCATTACCTACAAAAGAAAACAGCATCGATTATCCATTTTTAATCAATCTTGATATGTCATAACACAAGCGGTCCTGGTTACAAGGTGTCCATTAGCAAAAAGTCTGCTTAAACAACCCAATATCAAATTATTTCATCAACTTTAACAACAAACTCTCCAAGAGACCCGGGTATAAACGACAAATACTGAGTTTTCTAGATCATACAAATTAGCAGACTGGAACTAGCAATAATAAAAATATCAGCTATTGGACAACTAACTCACTCAATTACAGTTTAGTATAAATTGAAAAAGAATTAAAAAGAAAACGAGTGAACAAAGCATGCTTTCTTTACAATTTCTGTACCTTTGAGCAACCTTCAGCAATTTGAGCAAGAGCAATGAGAGCTGCATGATGCTTCTGCCACTCAGGAGCGGCCAAAAACGCCGGCAACTGCTCAGAAGCCACGGGAACAATAGTATTCCCACCCAATGAAATAGCCAAGCGGTCCAAACACTCCTGGCCAACACTATAGTTACTCGTCTCTCCCGCATCTTCGTCTTCGGTGTCCGCACTATGCCATGCAGGATCATCCTCAATATCCAACAACATCCTCATCAATATCGCAAACAACCTGCTTATAAACTGAGGCAACTTCCTCATCATCCCGGGGGCTCTCTCTCTGGCCTCCGCCAAAGTTATCACAAACTCAATTGCCAAATGACGAGTCCCTTCCTCCAAGCTCTCAGCTTCTGCAATCTGCAACATGGACCCAACCACATCCACCAGTTGCCTCCTCAAGAAACGGGGCTCTGTTCCAGCTAATTCGATCAAAAGTTCCAACGCCTCCTGCGCCGTGGCCTCGTTGCCGTTATTTAAGGCCTCGGTCAACGTCATCATCATCGCCGGCAACAGGTCCTGGAATCGATCCCGATCAGATGAACTATCCAAGCATTGGATAAAATTAATGACCGCATTCAAAGCCGCAATCTTGACGTCGAAATCTGGGGAATTTCCCAAGCACTGCAAGAATACGGCGTGCAACTCCTTTATGAATGGGATCAACGTGTCGCCGATGTACTGGGACAGCTGGGCAAATATCAAAAACGCGGATTCCTGAAGCTTTGGCGAATCGGATGACACGCACTGGAACATGAACGGAAGCAGCTCCGGCCATCCGTTCTCGTGCAAAATGCTGGAAGCGAGCTCGGAAACGGTATCGCACAGCTTCTTCAGAATCGATTTAGTCTGCTCGTGCTGAACAGAGGTGAGAAGAATAGACTTGAGGGAAGACTGAGTAGAGGGAGAGAGGCGGGGCCAGAGATAGGAGTCGTCGCGGGTGAGGAGCTTACGGAGGAGGACGGCGGACATGGCGCGAGCGTCTGGGTGAGGGGAATGCTGTAAGAGGTGGGCGAGCTTGAGGGATAAGGAATCGGGGTGGGCTTGTTTGCAGAGATTGAAAAGCAGCTCAGCCTGAGAGCGTTGGTCGTTGGAGGAGGACATGAGGGAGGAGATTAGGTTTTCAAAAGGTGCAGGGTCTGGGCCGAGGATCACTCCCAATTGTTGCTGTTGAAGAGCTGCCTCGTCCATGTCTATAGGTTTCGAACTAGGGTGATGAAGAAAGGTGGAGCTTGAGGTGGCTGGCTATGGCTGCCTTAGTTTTTAGGTTTGTTGCTTTAACTTCTCCCTCCCTCTCTCTCTCTCTCTCTCTCTTTTTCTCAATTAGGGCTTTTCTAAGAAAGAGCAAGAGAGAGAGAGTGTGTGAGTAGGCAAGAGTGAGAGTGTATGATATTAAAGCAAAAAATAATAAAAATGTTGGAGATTAGCTGTAATTTACTATTTTTTCCTTTTAGCGCACATGTCATTCAAAATTTATATTAGTAAGTAAGAATTTAAATTTTAAAATTATAATTAATATTAAATGGTTATAAAATTAATATATAATAATAATTTTAAAATATAATTAAAAATTTATCATTATAAATAAAGAAATTAAAAGTTAATTTATGACGTAGGTTATGGAACATAAATAATTAATTTATATTAATTAATTAGTTAATAAATTGAGTAATTTTTAATAATAAAAATATTAAAATATATTTACAAATGCTAAATATCCCATTTTGGCATTAAATATAAATATTTAGTTAATGATTGTCTATTATATTACGTGTGAGTTGTCTTTTGGTACCATTAACTAATAAGGTTAGTCTTAATTGGGTCTTAAAGTGTGAATGCATAATAATTTATATGCCACTTTAGTTTAAACAAATTATTTTATGAGCTTAAGCAATGGAATCATTAAGATAAAGTTTATGGACATTGACTTTTTTCATTTTTAAATATTTTTCTTAATAATTTAAGTAATTATATTCCTTCGAATAATATCATTTGATCTTAATTTTTAAATTTGAAAATAAAAAATATTATTATTTGAAAAATAAACTAAGATAAAAATCATTTTAAAGAAAGTATTCAAAGGGTTAAATTTATTATTTAAATACAATTTTTAAAAATATTTTCACCTTTTTTAAGTTTAAATAAGTGTATTTGATTACATAAATAATTGAATGAGATAAATTATTACCTAATTATAAAAATTTATTCATTGCATATTCTGATTAGAAAGATATTAACTTTTGGGTCAAATTAATTTAGATCTGATTCAAAATTGGATTGAATACAAAACTTTAGACTTGAATCAAAGTTTAATTGAATCTGACTCAACTTGAGCCTAATGTTATTAAATATGTTTTAAAATTTTTACAAAATTAAAAATAATATCAATCAATAATAAAAAATCTAAATTTAATCCAAAATTTATTAATTTAGGGGTCGTTTGGTTCACAGAAGGTAATGAGAATAGGAATAGGAATGAATATAGTAAGGAATGAGAATGGAGTATAGCCAACAATAAATCTCATTCCTCTAGTAATCTACAAGTATTGAGTATTACTGAAAACAGGGAAATGAAAGTGTTATCCCTGTTGATACCAAACATAAATTTTCATTCCATACTCATACATTTTTCCTATTTACTCCCAAAGAAGCATCCGCTTAGATTAAATCGACAACAATCTGTGGTAAACCTAATAGGCTAATATTGTCTATTATATTCTATGGTTAGTTGGCAATAAATTAGAAAAGTAGCTTTTTTGACTTTCTTACCTATTGTCCTACTTCTACCTATTTGATTAATTGCCTCAACCAACTTATGATATTTGTCGCCTTACAGTTAGATGCTGAACTATATCCTTTGAATTCTAAGCCAATTGGATTCATAATCCAGAACAAAAGTTTCAAACTTCTTGGAAATTATTGTGAAATGTAAGATGCAAAAGAGCTTCAAGAAGTGAATAACGCCTCCTGTGCCATCTAACTGATTTGTTGATTTTGGTCTGCAGTTCATTAATTGACATGTTTCTAACCAAACATCAAGACAACAACATCTCATGATCTTGTCTCCCTCGTAACAACTTCGTATCTCGACAAAGCTGCCACTACCTCCATTTCAATTCTAAGTAAGTTCCTTTCTTTCACTTACTCCGTCTTTCAGTTCTTGCTTGTGTCAATGGTTTGCTCTTGTTGGAGCACCGATTGAATTTTGAGAGAATGTTATAAATGAAATTGGTGAAACTAAAGTTGGGTTCTTTTCATTTTCTTGACATATTTTGATATTTGTTTAAGTTTTGGAAGAATTCCCGCGAAGGAGACACATCCAACTACTGACCCAATTGGGCAAAATCCTGTAGATCTTACTTGCAAACCTTTGTTATCTGGAAACAGTAATGACAGTTGATGAATCTAATTCACACACCACTACAGTTTCGAGAAATTGAGAAGAAACAGTCTTTAAACCCAACTCTTTGTTTTCTGGAAGCAGCTTGAACATGCTAAATAATAGGGAATTAGCAGTAGTTTAGTCCTTTTGTCCCTCTTCATTTCTTTGTACTCTGATGGTCAAGGAAGAGTTTTTTGGGTTTCAGATTTGCTGCAAGCAAATAGGAGGAGTTGGGGCATGAAGGAATATGCTTAAGAGAGTTCACAGCCGTTGCTTCTGCAGTGCTGCTGCAAAACCATGGCTTTTTGTGGGCCTGGGAAATCCTGGCGAAAAGTATAAAGGAACTCGACACAATGTATGCCACCATATTTATACACATAAAAT
>JANZLX010000003.1:232230-244452 GCA_025531955.1 Erythroxylum orinocense
GGAGGACCAACCAAACGTTCGAAGCAGAAAGGTCAGATTTTTGTTAGACAAACCAACCTTTCTTTGCCACACTCTCCCATTAGTTTGTCCGTGCAATTGAACTGCCTACCAGCCAAAGGACAAATCTGCCATTTTAACACATCTGTGTTCGTTAGCAACTGAAAGCTTGTCCCGACTGTCCCACTCCACAGTTCTTGGGTACTCTTGGGGAAAAGCCAGAGATGCCAACTTTATTACCTTAGGAGAACGACAACATCAATGCCTTAACTGGGTATGTTCCCATGTCTCTAGATCTAAAACCTTAATCTTTCAAAACCACAAGTACGTTGCAAGCCTTTAAATTATTAACCAAATAATTATTATTGAAAAGGAGCAGGAGATGGATATTAAAGAGTATTTTTAATCATTTGATAGATTCTTACTTGCAGTTCATGTCTAAAAAACTGAAATTTTGTTCTGGTTGTCGTTTTTTTAGCTATGCATCACACACCTCATGTGGATCTAGCTTTCAACAGCGTAGAACATGTTATGAGAGATGTTGAAGGGGGCTGGTTGCTCCATTATATGCATGCTAATGGGGCGCAATTTCGGAAGATGATAGGATTCACTCACGGGAAGAATAAAAGTTCCATTTTTTTTTAGTTCAAAGAAGACGCCTACAACTACTCAGGGAACCTACTCTTCTTTGGTTTAAGAATTGGTTGACGAACAAGAATCATCTATCGCCTCCACTTCAAGTAGAAGTGTCAGCTTACAAGGTTGTCATGTTTTCACCGAATTCAACTTGTAAAGAATCTGGCAACACATTTTTTTTTTGGCAAGTTACGAAATTTCAAAGCTGTGAACAGCACCTGAAACTCTGGTTTTTATGGGAGTTACACTAACTGAGAGGAGAAAGATAATATGAACTTAGAAATCCTTGGACCTTTGTCCGCATGTTTGGACACTATCGTCGTGGTCTTAGGTTGAACTCATCTTAACTGACCACAAAGTTGGTACGTGTAACAAAGGCCAACACAGATCGAAAAATGGTTCCCAGCCACTCGAAAATTTCCAAACTTTCCTTTTCTCTGATTCGCTCTCACCCTTCCTCATGGTTCACTCCCTTTTGCCCTCCTAAAATCTCTACTCTCTTAATTCTCCAAAAAAAAAAGAAGAAGAAAACTCTACTCTCTTGCCTAATCTGTGTCCCTCGTTTTAGGCAATGGCGAGTTTGAGTTCTCCATTACCCCTAACTAAACCAGAAACCCCATCACTATTCTTTAAAGGAAGAAAGAGCAGAATTGGTGTAGTGTCACACCCACCTAGCCATTTTAGCAAATCCCCTGTTCATTCTCTTATATTTCCTCATTCAAGTCCAAAGTTTACAGCTGTGAAGTCGACTAGATTCTTTGTGCGTTCATTTTCAAATGATTTTTCAACCGATAATCAGAGTGACGTTAAGCAAAATACTCCCAACGCTGCAGACTACGAACCGCAAGTCAAAAACAGGTATTTTTCTTAGTAGTTCATTGATAAAGATCCTGAATTTATTCGAAAAGTTCTCATTGTTGATGAATCTCTTTTCCTTTGCTTACGGAAATTGTTGCTAATCAGAGCTGACGTTGTTGCCTTATCCAAGAAATGAAGTGATGAACTTAAGTTTTGCATTGATCATGTCGTAAATGTGGCCATCTTTCTGTTGCAGTACATGGAACTGGAAAGGTTATTCCATTCGTTATCAGTATTCTGGCAGCAGTGGTCCTGCTCTAGTTTTGGTTCATTGTTTTGGAGCAAACAGGTCTACAGCACTGAAATTTTGCTACAATTGATATAGGTATTTAATGATTGAATTGCCTCTTGCTTCCTAAACTATGATGTTTCTGGTTGCTTTTTCCAAATTTGCATAACATGGAACGGAGTAGCTTGGTATGGGAGATCACAATTTGCGGATTGATGGTTGTAATGGGTGTCTTGATGTTATAATGTGTATAGATAGTCATGGCCAAGACTGGTTCCAGAATAAAGGATGTCCATTTAGTACATTTGTATCTGTTTATTTGATGGATTGTTTGTTTATGTAACAATTGAGCTAACTACTTTAGAATCTCTGTACAAAGAGATTATGACAATGGGTCTAACGATTCTGTCAATTCGGTATAAGAGAAAGTGCGAGTTTGTAGCAGAGTCACCGTAATAGCTCCTTGTAAGTGTTCTGATAGGCATTTTGCTTCTCTGAGGTGTATTTGATGATTAATCGTCCCTTATATACTTTGATCTGTCTATTTCTTGATTGTTCTACAATTATCTCTCATGCAGTGACCATTGGAGGAAAAATATACCTGTTCTCGCAAAATCACACAAGGTATTTGCAATTGATCTGATTGGTTATGGTTACTCGGATAAGCCAAATCCTCACGAACTTGAAGATAATCCCTTCTATACCTTTGAGACGTGGGGAACGCAGCTAAATGACTTCTGTGTTGATGTAGTAAAAAATGAAGCATTCTTTATATGCAATTCCATAGGAGGTAAGTTTTAACCATGTGGATGCTGTAATTGCTTGTAGCCAGTTGATTCTTATTTCCCATCTTTTAACTGTGCTTGGTGAAATTGGTCCAATCCCTACCTTTCTTCTAGCTATTTGATGTACTTGGTATGTGTACATTTTTGGTGAAATTGGTCCAATCCCTACCTTTCTTCTAGCTATTTGATGTACTTGGTATGTGTACATTTTTAGCATGTTTCATTGGTCAGTTTTGACATATTGCCTTTTTGGTATAATCCAAAAGGCCCTGATGTGAAGTAAGAATGCTCTTTTTCTGTTACAATTTTGTTGTCACTTGCATAGTATCCTGTTCAAAGCTTTCAGCGTACTTACATCTATAGCCCTATGATCTTCATGTAGGACTTGTTGGTCCTCAGGCAGCAGTTACGGAGCCCCGCATATGCAAGGGGATAGTCTTGTTAAATATATCTCTACGTATGCTTCACATAACAAAGCAGCCCTGGTTTGCTAAACCTTTTATCAGATCATTCCAGAATTTGCTAAGGTATGACTAAGATGTTCCTTTTGATAGTGGGCACCGTTCAAAGCTTCCAAAGTTCAATTTGTAATAGTCATCATATTCTTGCAGGAATACTGCTATGGGCAAATTCTTTTTCAAGTCTGTTGCCACTTCAGAGTCGGTGAAAAAAATTCTTTGCCAGGTTTTTCACTTTGACAGGGCTTTTCTTTTGGTTTCTTAGGCAAAAATATTTAGATTGCAAAGACCAATTGTACAATAATGCTGAACACCTTGCAAGAACTGGATCATCTTAAAGTTATTTTAGTGGAATTTGATTAACAACTAGCTTTTATGCTTATAAGCATGAAAGATAGGTCTGGATAAATATGCAGAAGTAATCATCTAAATATATTCCGTACTACTCAGGATTCTTGTTAGTTGGATTGCTTGCCAGAAAACAGCATTTGATGATATGATGGAACCGGAGAGGCTTGATCTTCTAGAAACATAGGGTTCACAACCGTTTTTGTCGTGGATGTTGCTGTAAAGATTTTCTCGAAAATTTATAGTACATAAGCAATATAAAAGTCTAAAGACAAGTTCAGATAATATGAATCCTGAGACTGGTTCTGATATTTTGCATTTCAGTGTTATCATGACAACTCCCAGGTGACAGATGAGCTTGTTCAGAAGATCCTTCTTCCAGGACTTGAACCTGGTGCTGCAGATGTTTTCCTCGAGTTCATTTGTTATTCAGGAGGCCCTCTTCCTGAGGAACTACTTCCTCAGGTGAAGGTATGTTTCTGACACAACACAGGCACTACAATATTTCCCGACTGATGTAGAAATTCCCCATTCATGAAATCTCTTGCTTCTCCAATTCTGCTCTCAGTGTCCTGTTCTAATAGCCTGGGGTGACAAGGATCCATGGGAACCTATTGAACTTGGAAGATCCTATGAAAGATTCGATCCTGTCGAAGACTTCATCGTCCTGCCAAACGTTGGCCACTGCCCTCAGGTCTCTCTCAGGAATTCCCTGATGGTTTAACACCTACAGTTCTTTTACTAATTTACTGATATAAGACCTGTACTCTCTCTGCTATTCTTGAAGGATGAAGCTCCTCATCTGGTGAACCCCTTAGTCGAATCATTTGTATGTCGCCATGCCACAACCACTCCCAGTTTTTACAACGTTACTTGAATAGGGTCCATCAGGTTGCAGAAATTGCTGTTACCTAATCAATAGGGCCTTATCAGTAAGTGCTACGAGATCTCATACATTAGAACTTGAATCCATTAGTACGGAACATTTGTTTTCCAAGTGAAATCCCCTAGCATAGTAAAGAGCAACTTTAGCTCATCTCCAGATGTTTACACTCCCCTGTTATTGCTAAAGTTTGGACAATAATATTCAAGAAAGCTGACACAATCTCTTATACTGAAATATTCCTCATTCACCATGATAATGGTTACTTGATCCCTGCTGAATCTTTCCTCAACTTCAAGTTCTTAAATGCCTACTATTTCTTATGGTGTTGATTTTAGAAAAGACAATTCATACCTGAATTGTGTTAAATATATTTTATTATGTTAATTTTAGTCTAATCCACTCTAATTTTTTTTTATGATTCGTCGAGTTCAAATTTGAATATGAATAAATTGAGGCGAATAACAACGATGATTAAGAGTGATAAAAACATAATCTATTATGTAAATTTTAAATTAATTTAACTTAATTTTTTGTAATGATCTAAAAGAAAAGTTTATCAAACTCAATTCTGAAAATCGAGTTCAACCAATTAGCTTCAAATTGATTCGGCCAAACTTCTTTTTGTCACATTTGCTAATGTCAAAACCTAAAACAAAAGGTGACAGATACATGAAGGTATAAGGTGTCCTCTTCTCATGAATTTTGTTTTGTGCATGTGCAAGTGTTTTTTCTTAGTCTTTTGGTGGACTTAGAAAGTACACAGAAAGGTTCAATGAACTCTATCAACATATTAGTCAATTGCTTAGTACAGACACCTTAGATTAGGATAACATTTTGTTTACTCCCCAGTTTTAGTCTAAATACAGAGGTTTAATGTCATATCATATCAATACCTTTTAATAATTAACTAATTCATAGAGCCCTCAAAAGGTATGGCTAGATGGTTGAGAGCGAGGCTTAATTTCGGTTAGGTTTCAGGTTCGATTCCGTGCTAGCCTCTCTTCTAAGAGTCTGGGGCAGCCGGAGTTTTACTTATGGATGAAGAACTAGTGTGGTCCTCTGTGATGGGGTGTAGCCACTTGACCCTATGAGAGATAAACCTGCTTGACTTGCCTGTGAGGTTTCCTCTAATAAAATAAAAAATCATAGAAAAGTAATGTAGGATTAAACTTCATTCCTTTTGTTTTTTTTTATATACCCTACAAAAAAGAAAAAAGAAATGATGTAATTAGTGAGAATCTTAATCATTTCACATCTTATGGTTCACTAAACCAATAATAAGCAATTGGGAATGGCTTTTTAGCTTAATTAATCAATTCAGTGGCAGCCATTGAAGCAATCATGATCTCCAATGCACGCTCGAAGCCACGTTGGGGAAGAAAGTCCTTTTTTTTAATGAAATAATAATAAATAACTTGTATTAGTGAAAATATAAACATTTCTTTTAAAATATAAAAAATTCTAATAAATTTTAATTTATTTCATGATTGGATTATCATAGAAAAATAAGAAAAAAAAACCCCTATAGAAGGTGGTAGAGTTAGTGGAGTAAGAAGCAGGGTTCAAAGGGTTCTGTGTTTGAATTCTTCTACCTATATTTTTTCGATCGAAATTGTCGTACCGAATTTATCTAATGTAAAATACTTGATTAAGGTTCGATTTCTCTATTTCAAAAGATAATAATAATAAAAAAAAAGTCTAACCCGGCCGCCTCCTACCTTTTGTGCTGCTTCAATTTAATAATATCAAAGTGAATTTAAGCCTAGACTTTGTCAACTGGTTGATTTGTTAATTATAAAACAATTATTAAGTACTAAGTGTGAATTTAATTAAATGTAATTAACCAATTAAAAATCTTTGTTGAGATAATTAAAAATAAAATGGAACAAAGATTATGAGGATCCGCGCGCTTATCCTCAACAACAGAACTATTGCTTAAATTATTCATACTGTCATCTCTCACGTGTCATGCAAGAACACCTCTTGTTTCTTATTTTATGTGTAACTATTGGACCTGGTTGGAGTTTCCTAGTAGTTTGAGCACTCAGTTTTCTCTGCAGGTCCACGCAAGATGATGGGAAAATTCAAAACGGTATGTGTCTTTTGTGGGAGTAACTTAGGGAACAAGACCATCTTCAGGGACGCAGCTCTTGATCTTGGAAGGCAACTGGTTAGTGATATCTCTTCAGTTTCTCGGTATCCCGCCATGCCAGGCACTTGCAGCCGTGGATATATATTTTCTCGGGTTTTTCATTTCTAAACACGACAATCTGCAGGTACAGAGACGGATCAACCTGGTGTACGGAGGAGGGAGTGTTGGATTGATGGGACTAGTTTCTCAGACAGTTTATGACGGTGGATGTCATGTTTTGGGGTAAGACAGTGAGACACAGAAACAAAAGCTTGAAACATGCAAAGCTATGGCTTTTCTTTCTTCATACTAATGGTTTCATTATCAGTATTCCTTGAATTCACTTCATCCTTTTTTCTGTTTTTTCTGGGTTAGAGTTATCCCAACAGCTCTTGTCCCTCTCGAGGTACGGCTGCTCTCTCTTTCGCTGATCTCCATGTATATATTTACACAAAACATACACAGGCACACGTGTATTAGTTGCATTAATGGTTTCATATCAGATTTCAGGTCACACAGTAGGAGAAGTGATGATTGTAGCAGATATGCATGAAAGAAAAGCTGAGATGGCTAAACGAGCTGATGCTTTCGTTGCTCTTCCTGGTTTTATTCTTGTTCTCATATACTAATCTTTGCATTCTGATCCATATATCTGTTGATTATCAAAAGTCATATGAATCAACATCCTGTATGATGCTTAATGAAGGAGGATATGGAACCTTGGAGGAACTGCTTGAGATGATAACTTGGTCTCAGCTTGGAATCCATGACAAACCAGTTAAGTACGATTTGTTTAAAAGCACATAATAGTTTTGTTTGCCATTTTCTGCTACTGGGTCTTGTTTGCTATTGTCTTGAAGTTTGGTTTTCTAAGATGCAAATCGCATCGAGAGCTATTTTACAATATCTATCAAACTGGATTGGTAATAGAGATTATGATTTTGGTTTAATGAATTCATATCAAATGCATAATCAATGACCCTTTTGGGGCTCCTTTTCATAACTAGTACATTTTCCTTCAGATATTAATGGAGTTTCTGTTACATGTTCAAATCTGCGGATTTTTCCTGAAAGACCTTTGTTTAAGTTTGTATCAGCTGTTCCTGGAAACAAGCACGAACAAGAGATTACTGTTTAAAAGCAGCATTCTGAATTATTGTTTTTGGAACTCTTTAAGCACTTAAACATCGTTTCAAATCTTTACTGTATATATAAAGCTGATATAAATTTCCATTCAGCAGTCGAAAAACCAGTTAAGTCAAGCATGTATTCCCTGAAACACTATTATATGTGCTGATACCTGAATCCTATCCTAATCAAATACTTTAACCAAGCATTGGAGTATCATAATTCAACTCGTGGGGAATAAAAAAAAAGAGATGTAGCTTTCTAAAAGCCGTAAGTGGTTATTGAGATTGAGCTGTCCCTTGAGCTTGACAGCTTTCCAAATGGTGAAAGAGATGGCCATGACAAAGACCTCACCCATAGTTTAGATCCATAATTAGTACCTAACCTCTTTGCTTGAAAGCTTGTTTCAAGCGTGTTTTTAACCCTTCATCTTGGGAGACTAGACTTCTCCAACTTAATGGGACCCATAATGGAGTTGAAACAAGAGTGGCAAAAACAAAACTTTACAGTAGTCACCAAAGGAAAAAAAGAGAAACTTGGCTTCTCCTTTCTACTCCATCAATGTTAATAATACCATTAACGCGTCATTAGTAGTTGGCAAAGGACAATGACTGATGATGTTGTCCGATACAACAATGTATGTACGTATGCCTTGTCATGATGTAAACAGGTAATAAGTGGATTGGTTGAATGACTAGAAAAGTACATAAGAAACTTCATATCAGTCTCCCCTATAATACATGAACGTCCTCCAAATCTGTTCCTCATTCTCTGAAATTGTCGTTGACAAACACACAGGTGGGTCTCTTGAATGTTGATGGGTACTATGATAGCTTACTTGGGTTGTTTGACAAAGGTGTGGAAGAGGGATTCATAAGGCCTTCCGCTAGGAACATCGTCATATCTGCAAATAATGCACAAGAGCTGATCCAGAAGATGGAGGTAATAGTATTCTTCATTTCCACAAGCTGCAACCACGTGCTCCATATCACAACATATTTTTTATGCAGGAATATGTACCTCTACACGAACAAGTGGCTCCGAGTCAGAGCTGGAAAATGGAAGGATCCAATGCAAACTTGTAGTTATTTGCTGCATTTTACTCTTCAAGATCGATTGTTCAAGCACAAAAAAGGAAACATACACATGAATGATTTGTTTTCATAGATGTCTAACCATTTTGATGTATTGTAATTTGTAAGCTAAACTCTTTCTTCAAGTGCCAAATTGGATCTCACTTTCCAAAGGAAAGAAAAATAAATCACATGCACTGATGCAAGTTTGAGACTACCTGTGTATGATAAAGTAACTCTATCCTAGCATACAAATGGCAGAGTTGAAAACATTATTCCACCAGATGATCAAGTCAACAGTTGATATGCACAGATCAGTTACCACCATTACCAATCAACCAAATTTAAAGCTTATTAGCTTATTTAACTGATCAACATGTATGAATTGCAGCAGAATTAACAAAAACACCACTCAGTATGAATCCATCTGATAAAATCCATTTCATCAGAGCAAAAGCTGTCAAATTGATAGGATATACTGTCAAATACTAAGGATAAATTTTATTGGTTTTTTTGAAGCACAGGATCCAAGACTTTCTTTCAATTTTATCCTCGAAGATTTAGGTAACGCTTTCAGATAAAGCTCTGGACGAATTCCGAATTGAAAGAACGAGGATAGTTGTGCCACTCGAATTCTTTGCACAAGCACAAAGCTGAAAGAGGATTATTTTCATAAAACTGAATATAGCTTTATCTAAAAGAGAATTTAAGGACTTTGGACTCAGAACCACAGAACAGGACAGGGTCATGTCCTGCCTTTTCTCTATTATTCTCCATTTGTCTCTTATTTCTTGCAGGATTTCATTTCATAGATGGGAAATTTTCCCTAATCAATTGAACATATCAATAAGAGGAAGTCCTTTGGTTGAATTAGTTTTAATAGCCAAAAATTACTGTTAAAGATGGCACCTCAGGCTCTTTACAAGCAAAGCAAAAACCTTCTATGATACTCTTAAAAGAACACCATCAAAAGAGAACTGTAGATTAAATATCATCAAAGGTAAAGCAATCGTATGACGAAAAATTGGAGTTTAAAGGAGATTAGGAAATATCAAAACAAACTAAAATACCAATAAGGACTAATTTTATGGTACAAATGTAGGATTCCTTTCGAACGACAGCCATCTATAGAGTAAAATAACAACCAAATGCTAAAAGAAGCCCTGACCAATTCAAAGGTATCACTTCCACTTGAACCAAGAAAACAGGTGACACAAATCAATCCATGAAAAGCAAAGAATAGCATTCAACCTGGTCAGCACGTGTTGATTCCATCCTTGCAGTCACTGGTCAAATTATAGAATGTCTCAACACGTGTCTTAGCCCGGAAAAAGACCTCGGTATCCACTGCAACTCTCATATATCCATCAAACTCAACAGGCCGTCCATTATTCAAAAGCATTGTCTCATTGTACCAATCACTGGTATTTGACCACAGTTCCTTGTAATCATCAAGCAAATGAACTTTGTAATGGGACCTCAACTTATCAAAGTAATTGTAAAATGGCTCATTAGTTGCTACGTATAGGTTCCTCCAGGGCTGAACCATTCCTTGAAGCTTTGCAACAAGGGCATCTGGTGATGTATCGGCATCCAAATGTGGCCATAGCTCCTTATTTTGAGCCTTCTCTCCTCGAACTACATGAACTGCATCAAAATCCCAGTCCATTCTCCCGCTGATCTCAGCGACAATATTCATCAATCTTTTCGATTTCCAAATGGCATGCCATGGCCTCTGAACATACTTTGCAGATTGTCCTTCACAGACTCTGTACCAGTAATTATCTGGCTCTGGAGCATCAAATTGCCTCCAGATAATTGTGCTCTTGTCTTTCTTCAGTTGCATTGGTGTCACCTTATAAGTCAAAACCTTTTTGAAAGGGATCTTTCTCTTGTGTGAACGATCCCATTTCTTCCAATCTCTCAAGAATTCACCCTCTTCCACAGTTGATGCTACCTCCTTAAGATGTTCAAAATCAAAATAATACCGGAAGTCCTTGCCTTCTTCGTCCTTGCCACTGGGATTGTGACTTGCTGACAAGCATAAATTCAAATCCATCACAAACGTCCTATTCAAATACATAGCTTCCCCTAAGCCACACAAGAAACTCCATAAATAATGATTCATCGACTTACAATAATCACCTCCTCTAGAATAATACAAGTACCTTCCTTTTCGAAAATTTGTCACCGATCCCAAGGTTGGAATTGTATCATTAATTTCATCATCACGCAATGAAGGTGCAAGATTTGGGAGAATTTTACCACTTCTAGTAGTATTCAGTCTGCTCCTCTGCCTCCTTGCATTAATACCTGAATGCCAACCACCTGCATGTATGATTTTGTAGGTACAATTCTCTCCAATTCCAAACCTAAACCTCCTAAAATCCCTATATTTCCTCCAAGACTTCTCCTTTTTATTCCTAAATCTCCATGCCACATCACACTCATCCTGCTTCGACCCTTTTACTGGGGTTTGATACTCCAAAAACACAATGGCCTTGAATAACTTCAAGTTAAACTTCTCAACCGTAATCAGTACCATTGGATCGGAGCAATTCACGACCTGCAAATCCTCACAACCAGATGATTTCAGCGTCAAATTTGTCACTTGCCCCTCAGCTTTCTCATTCACTTTCTCCTCAGCTTTCCCAATCAGTTCCTCCTCAGCTTTCTCAATCACTTCCTCAGTGATTGGTTGGACGGCAGGTGCAGACGCAGTTTGCAAATCTTCACCCGTTTTGAGGACAGAATTATCAATCTTGAAGGTGGCATTCTCACTTTCGGTGAAGAGTTTTGTAAGAGCCGGAGCTGATTCCAACCATGGATCCGGAGGTTGGTAGGTGATTGCAATGACGGTAAAAATCAAAACTGAGAATACAAACACAGAGAAACATAGGTTGCTAATAATCCTTATTAGATTTTGCCCAATTGGCTCAGTAGTTAGATTTGCCTCCCTCATGGGGTTTTCTTCAAGTTCGAAACCCAGATGGCAAATCTAACCAAATCTTCAAATCAATCAAGAAAATGGAAAGAACCCAACTTTTATCTCACCAAATTCATTCACACTATCCCGTCAAAATCCAATCTTTATGCCAATACGAACCAACCGTTGAAACAAGCAAGAACTGGAAGATAAAATGAGGGAAGAAAGGAAGGAACTTAGTATTGAAATGGGTTTCGGCGAGATATGAGCAAAAGGGTTTTTACTGTTACTCGCTCTGAGGGAGACAAGATAATGGGATGTGCTAAGCTTTGGTTAGAAGTAAAGTTTAAGTCAGCTTCGCAATTGAGTTGTCGCCGGCAATTCAGTCGTCCTCCTAATATTTGTTCTAACAGATAAATAATATAAAAACTTCTATTAACTCAAAAAAAGAAAAAACAAATGTTCTCTCCCTAATTTGTGGTGTCATGTCAAAATCAAGGACTTAGGGGGTGCTTGATTGGGGAAGGGTAATAGAAATAGGAATAGAAATGATTATAGTGAGGAATGGGAATGGATATAATTATTATAATTATGATGGTTGGTTAAGATGAAAGAATGATTACCATTACCATTAATAGTGGTTGGTTTGTTAAAAATGTTAAAAAATAAAAATTTGTTAAAATTTTGTTCATAGCAAATTTTAAGTATATTTTAAATAATTATTTTTAATTTATGCACCCTAATTATAATGACAAAATATTTAAAAT
>JANZLX010000003.1:246877-257739 GCA_025531955.1 Erythroxylum orinocense
TATGATAAAGATCTTGGGAATCACAAATGGGTTATCTCAAGTTTTACAGAAAAAAGATCAAAATATAGTGAATGCAACACATTTGGTTAAAGTCTCAAAATGTCATTTGCAACAAGTTAAAGATGATTGTTGGGAGCCTTTATTGAAACAAGTCATTGACTTTTGTGGTGAAAATAATGCAAGTGTGATAGATATGTTTATAGTTAGAGGGAGATCAAGGCGTAGAAGCAAAGACATGACAAATCTTCATCACTATCGTGTTGAGCATTCCTGTTCTGTGATTTACATACAACTTCAAGAGCTTAACAGTCGATTTGATGAAGTCAATATAAGTTTGCTTTTATTTATGGCATGTCTTGATCCTAAAGACTCCTTTTCTGCATTTGACATGGACAAATTAAATGAACTTGCCAAATTCTATCCATCAAAGTTTCCTCCTATTGCTTTAATTGAACTTGAATATCAACTTGAGAATTTTATCATTGATGTACATATGGATAAGAATTTCTCTGAATTGAGTGAAATTGGAGACCTTGTTAAGGAATGGTGGCCACAAGAAAGCATCATGTATTTCCTTTGGTATATTTGTTAGTCAAATTGTCATTACTTTTATTATATGTTACAGCCACAGTGGAAAGAGTTTTTTCTGCAATAAAAATTATCAAAAGTTTACTTCGTAATAAAATGGAAGATGACCTATTGAATGATTGTTTAGTGTATTTACATTGAAAGAGATGTATTTGCAAATATTGATAATGATCTTGTTATGAAAAGATTTCAATTTATGAAAAGTAAGAGAGGATCATTGTAATTTTAACTATTTTATATTCTTAATAAAAAAAATTTATTTAATTTTGTTAAATTTTTTTTTGTGAAATCTATATTTTATTTGGGCCCTCCTATCTTAAATTCCTAGCTCCGTCACTAACACCATTTATATATTTTCTGTTCAAATATCGAAGAACTTGAAATGAATGAAATGCTGAAACTTGTTCAAACCAAATTACCTATCCATAAGGTGTTGCTTTGGAGGGATTGGGGGGAATGGTCCACTAAACTTTCCCTCCCAGTTAATTTGACCACCAGAGTACTTGTTCAACCATCTCCTGAAGGTAAGCACCTGTGCATCCGATTTCGTCGGCAAGAAACAAGCCTTTTGCCAGTTGGAAGGACCGACATCCATTATCTTGCGCTCCTGGAAAGGAAAGACGATAAGTATTTGCATTCAGTCTGAAGTGGAATTCACTGAAAGATGAATGAAAAAGCCAGTTCTGAAAGGGTCTAGTATCTTCTGGTTCATATCATTTTCTCAGAAGATGTCAAAATTTTGTTGCAGACTTTCAATTCAGTTGATCATATTACCCTTCATAGTAGCTGCATTACCTCTAGGTGGAGAAGATACAAATCTGAATCTAGAACCAGATTTTGTGTCAGCTGAAACACCCATCTGGGAATAATTCTGTCAATCCAGATACCACAATTCCTTGGAAATGAGTATACCAATCTACTTTTACCCGGGCTAACTGGCATGCACAGAAAAACAACAAGAGCTCTTCTCTGTGATAGTTGAGTTGATGTGCCCTGCATTTACAAACCGAAACAGAAGAAACAAAGATTACAGATTTCCCAGAGCTGCAGGGAAAATCCTGATAGGAAGATATTAAATTCAAATCAAGCTAACATCACTTAAAATGTAGTTTAGTATCAATTTCCAAGTTACCTTAGTTTTTCTCTTTGAGGATGATGATTCACTGTCTTGTTCTGCCAAATTTCTTTTAGCGGGAGGAAGATTAAAGGCAGAAAAATATACACAGGTGCAATAAATTCACCATTTAAGTTTCCTTCTCTGTTGGTGCTGAAACCGTACATGTCCAATCTATGTACTTTTATGTCGGTGAACCACCTTCTCTGTCGTTCTTAACTGTGAAAGAACAAATAATTTGTATATCAATCAGTGTCAAAATACTATCAGATTATGGAATCAGTGAAGTTCTTATCTGTTCTTTGCTGCTGGATTAGCCACCAGTTTATAATGTGCGTAAGGGACATGAGCTGGGTCCATTAAGTTTTCAATCAACATTTCATACCTGAATTAACATTGTAGTTTATTATTAGAGTAAAAATCATGAGGAAAACTCTTAATAGAACCACTTCAGTGTGGTAGTGATTAAACTTCACACAACAGCTGAGGTAATATCACAAAAAGAAATGACCTTTTATGGCTGAAATTGATACTCCCCAGCACAGTTTGCAAGTTACAAATGCCTAAAAACACTTCTACTGCATATTAAATTGTATGTATATAAATTGTCAATCCTTGTTTCAGTTTTTAAACAACGCAAGATCTGGCGAGAAATAACAGAGGCTTAAAGTCTCCTATATACCCGAAAGGCAGTTCTCGACATGCCATAGAGTTGGTGTATGATGGATCATCCAACTCTCGAATGTATGGAGGCATTTTAGTTGGAAAATTATCTTTATATTGAGTGCCAGATTTTGGCCAAAACCATAGAACTTGATGCTGCACAATACTTGGATAAGCTTTTGCACATGCTTTCTTGAAGGTTTGAACCTGGAAATGCCATGGGAAGGTTACATATGTATGCATGCAAGAACAGACCTAGAAAAGTTTTCATATTTCTCCATGAAGATACAAGAACACAACTAAGACACTAAGCAAATGAAACAAAAGACCCCAATGGATCAAACAGAAGGGAATTTTTGTTGCAGATAAGAGTCTCCAAAATTGACAAAATAGCTAAAGAAAAGAATAATTGTCAAGTCAAGATCAAGATTCAAACCGGAGGGCCATCTAAGGGTGCCTGAGGAATAAACTTGCAATCACCCGAGCCACCAAAACACCAACTTGCAATCACCCGAGCCACCAAAACACCAACCGTGGTACACACATTGCAGTCTCCCCCATTGATCAATTCTTCCCTCGGAAAAGGGTGCCAACCGGTGAGGACAAACATCATCAAATACTCTCCATGTACTCTCATTCCTATCCCACCATACCACAATGTCAAGACCAATTGCCCTTTTGGCATGAGGCACTCTCTTGTCCAAATCACAAACTGGCTTTAATGGATACCAATGATCAAGCCAATCAAACTTATCTTCTTGGCTATAAGTTTCAAGCACTGGATGTGTCAAGCCAACAAGTTCTTCTGAAAATGGGGTTGATGAGAAGGTAGAATAAAGATTGGATCTTGAGAAGTCTCTGTGATTCGATTGCAGACATGAACTGGGTACTGAATAAAACTGAAGTTGCTCATTCCGTTTTCCACCAAGGTGGTTCACAGAAATAAAAAGGGAAGCTTGAAGAGCTCTCATTTCGACAGTTGTTGTGGAGGATAAGATTGGCTAATAGCTACTTCAATGTATTTATAGCAGCTCACATGCACTGACGTCAGGTGCTTAACGGGTTGGAAACAGATTGAACTAACCCCACAATGGATAAATCCACTAGGAAACTAACCAGAAATGTGATTGCATGTAATTGTCTTCTACCTTTCTCCTGTAAAAGTTATCTGATTCTATTAATCACTTGCTTAAGATGGCGATCTTGCTATCTACAAATAGTTTCACTGTCATTGTTAATCTATCTTCTTGTGTTCTAGCGAAAGTTAAGCGAATGATTTCTATGTAACTCTTGCCTCATTACTGATCTCGACAAGCTAATTTTCCAAACCATAAAATGCTTCATTCAAGACTTCAGGAATTCAATGCTTTCTGAAAGAAATCTGTCTCAGTGAGTTCTGTATGTTAGTCACATAAAAGGGTACGAATATATTTACATTCACTGTGTATGTTAGTTACATAAAAGAGTACGAACATATTTACATTCACTGTCAAACTTTAAGCATCAATCTCAGCGAAATGCATGATTGTAGTCATGGTAATGGAAGTTTCTGTAGATGAAGTGTGCAAGCCATCTCGAGGCTGCAAAGCAAATGATTGCCATTGCAACTGCAGTATTCCTTGCGACAGTGGACGTCATGCTCTGCTTGGTTGCAGCCACCACTCCTATTAAAACTACAGATAATACCTGCAGGGTGACCTCCAAGGCATTGAGACCTTTACGAGCAGTACTGCAACTGCTGCAGTTTAGGACATGGGACCAGTACCTGCAAATTCCAATTCAATTATGGAAGTGCACAAAACTGAATCCTGAACTTTCAACTATAGTTCCAGCAATTACTACCTATCCATCAGTTGTTCTCTAGGAGGTGTTGGTGGAAGAGCCCCACTGTACTTGCCTCTCCAATCCACTCCACCACCGGCATATTTGTTTAACCATCTTCTGAAACCAACCACAAGAGCATCCGACTTTGTTGGAATGAAACAGGCCTTTTGCCAATTAGCAGGACCAATATCCATCAGCTTGCGCTCCTGCACAAAAAAAAAAACAAATTGTGTCTGATATCACTAGATGAAGGTTGTATCAACTAGTTCATCTGGCAAGTACCAGGTAATGTTCTCATTTTCTAAAATCAGTGAGATAATTCTCTACAATAGTATGCACTTTATCTTTAGAATCACCTCCACATGAAGAAGATACAAATCTGAATCCAGAATCAGGTTTTGGCCAATATGAAAGAACCATCTTGGAACAATTTTGTCGACCCAAATTCCGAAGTTTCTTGGAAACGTCCATATCAATCTGCTGTTGCCTGGACTAACTGGAACACAGATGAAAATTAAAGCTGCTCTCCTTTGTGCCGATGATTGCTGCAATGCAAAATGTTAGAGAACATCAAATCATCAGAAAAATAAGTCCTAAAACAATTTTTTTGGCATTGTAGTTGATCTAATTAGCTACAAATTGATCAGCCAAAGCATGCAATTAGCATAGTGTGTGAGAAAGTTTCAACTTGAACTTGCAGCATAACCTACCAAGACCTTACCTTTTGAGTTCCAGCTGATGACACAGCTCCAGTTCCTTGATCTGCCTCAGGTTCAGTATAAGCATAAAATATACATGGTGCAATGAATTTACTAGCACCCCATTCCTGTTTCGCAATAAATCCATTTACGCCTAGTTTCTTGACACTCATTTCCACGGGTCTCCCACCTTCTCTGTCACGCTTCTCTATTAAACAAATTTTGTTTGGTTGACATGAAAATCGATACAAGGTAGTGAAATACAGAATATTGAGTTTAATGTTCATCCGGGAACTTTTATCTACCTTTTGGTTTTCGCGTTTGCATTAACCCATAATGTGCATAAGGAACATGAGCAGGATCCATAAGGTTTTCAATCAAGACATCATACCTGAAAAGCAGTTCTAACTTAGAGAGTGCAGTGAAAATCAGTTCAATTCTGCCTTATCCAAAGTGCTACTCTATCTTGTTGAACTCTCAAACTCAAACTTATGCCAGAGAAAGCAAATAAACAAGGAATATCTCAACATACCCATAAGGAATATCTCGGTTTCCCATTAACTTGGTAAATGATGGATCATCCAATTCCGGGAGGAAGGGAGGTTTTTCTTTCTGAATGATGTCCTTGTATGCAGGATCAGTACTTGGCCAAAACCACACTATGTCCTGATGCACAGTGGTTGGATAAACTGCTGCACAAGCTTTCTTGAACGTATGTACCTACACGTACACGATTAGCCTGTATCCGAAAATCTGATCTAAAACCAATTTTCTATGCCCATCTAAGCACATTTACTAATTGAATTATTTGCATAGAGTATGTAATCTTCACGGTTGCTTACCTGAGGGCCATCCGGTGGTGCTTGAGGGATGAATTCGCAATCACCAGACCCATTGAAGCACCAACCGTGATAAACACACTGCAATCTCCCCCATTGATCGATTCTTCCTTCGGACAACGGAGCCAACCTATGAGGACAAGCATCATCGAAGACTTTCCATGTTTTCTCATTCCTATCCCACCAAACCACTACATCAAGACCCATCACTTTCTTTGCATGTGGCACCCTTTTGTCCAAATCACAGACTGGCATAACCGGGTACCAATGTGAAAACCAGTCAAATTTCTCTGCTTTAGTGTCCTCTTCAACCTCTGGCTCAGGTGGGTCTACAGACTCCGTTGAGACAGAGAAAGGCGATGGTGATATTGCAGTGAAGAATTTGAAAAGTTTCGATGTGTTCTCTTGAATCTTCGAGAAACCTGAACTCGGTCTTGAATCATGCGGGAAAGTGACGAACTTTGGTTTGGTATGTTGGGTTTTGAATATCCAAGTTGGGACTTTTACAGATAAAACAGAGGAAGCTCTTATAGCTTCCATGGCTGCTGTTTCTTTCAGAGCTCAAACCTGATGAATACTTAGCTAGAAAGCCTTATATATGGCCTGAAACAAAAGATTAAAAAAAAAGGTAAAGGAAAACAAGCTCATTCACCAGAAGAAGCTCTAAGTTAGAAGATTTCTTATGACAATTAGCCATTGCTGTACCTTTTTTTCGAATGCGTTTCTTGATGATTCTGGATTACGATTAGTAAATGTTATGCGACTCACATTTGAAGACAGCTCTCCCGTAACTCTTATGTTACTTCTTGGCTATGATTCGTTGAGGGTCCATTTCTGATCAAGTTATTGTCTTTATTATCTTATGCCAATGGCATTGACAAGTGTCTTCTTGTTAACCTCTAGTCCTCCGTTGCATAAAAACATACGGGACGACTTTTGCAGCCATTCAAATATAGTAGTGAAGATAAGGTGGTCTAGACATTGATGTAAGGAAGCATCATGGACATGTAGATAGTACGACCTGGACAATTGGAAGAATCAAATCATCGATGCGAGGTTGGATTTTCCAATTACTAACTTGCTAGCAATTTGGTAGGCCTTTTCTGTCTTAGAGGTTTGGAAAAATTTTAAAAGATCGAGTCTAAGCCCATTTAAATTTTAAAGATAATAAAACTAAATTTTTAATTTTTATAGTTTGAATATGATCTGAATCACAGATCAGTGCAAAAGTGTGCAAGTCTTTTCCCATCTTCTGTACTTAATCTTCAATTCTCTGTTTTTAGATTCTCACTGATTTCCAACTAAATGATGAGAATTTTCAGTCAAAATACTCTCCCAAAACCTGCATGAACTCTCTGCTCTCATGCTCTTTTCTCTAGTCAACCTGCGCACAATTCCAATGAACTCAACTCCATTGCTAACAATTGATTGATTCTGATCGCCAGGCGACAACAAAAGTTCACATCAGGGAGAGGATGAAGATCCCCCTCCCTCTGAACCCCTACACAGAACAACTTGTTAAGCTACAACGCTGTCATTACAGGACCTCGCGAGACAGGCAACACCGATACCTCCATGGATTAGCCTGACGAGGAGCCCATTGAAGTCATTGAGGGTGACATTATGGTAGTTCCAAGAAAATTTGGCACGGGATTAGAGCTCTCCAATACCTTTCGAGGACAATTAGACAGCATCTGGGCAAAAGCAGTTATCATCAAACTCCTCAGTCGCACTATCAGTTTCAATATGCTAAAATCCCGATTGCTAGCGTTGTGGAAGCCACGGGGGCACCAGTCAAAATTGTAGATATTGAAAACGATTTTTACCTGGTGAATTTCAGGGAGGAAGTCGATTATGTGCACACCCTTACCCAGGGGCCTTGGATCATAGCGGGCAATGCACTCTCAGTTCAGTCGTTGTTCCCCGAATTTCGGCCATCCTCTGAAAAAGTAACGCATGTCATGGCTTGGGTGAGGTTCCCCGATCTTCCAATGGCCAGATATCATCCTTCGATCCTTATTGCGCTGGGAAATCTTGTGGGTCGCACCGTGACGATTGACAACCATACGCAGCTCTCACAACGGGAAAAGATCGCTTGGGTAGCTATCGATGTTGATCTAAGCGAGCCGCTCTGCCCCTGTGTTGAGTTGGATGATGAGATTATCAGGTAGCTTACGAGGGGCTCTCACAAATTTGCTTCTCCTATGGACGGGTCGGGCATAGAGCACCCATGTGCCCGATTAAACCAGCTGGATCGCCGATGAATTCCTAGCCCAGCGCTAACCCGATTGATCCCTCTCAACCCGACACCAATAGTGTGTCTTCTTCAAAGAGCCTCCTTAAGGAGGAATACGGTCCCTAGATGCAAGTGGCTCGCCGTCCTCGTCAACCTCCAGCTCCCCCGACGACCCAACGTCTCGCACCCACTAACCGCTCGCCCCCAGTCAGACAACGTGGGTCGTGTTTCACAGCTCTGACACAAAATGAACCATTAGAGGCACGCGTCGACGTAACTGCTTCAGCTGCGAAGAACCATACCCCTCCAATGTTCACCTCATGCGTCTTCCCTATGCTGCTCTCAAATCCCTAACTCCCACCTCAGCGTCAAAAGCACGTTTAAAACTCTACGCACGTAAAACAACTGCATCCGTTCCCCTTAAGCCCCAGATGACGTCGCGCAATACACACCAGGCCTAAGGCACGGGCTCAACTGCGCGGCCCATCCAGTTGGGCCTCCCCCGCCCATAGCAGACCCAGGCCCCTCCCCCACACGTCTCAACAACCATTCCTAGCTCGTTCAAGGCCCATGTGACCCTGTCCATTCCCTCTCATGCCGATGTGATTTTCCAAGATCCCGGGATCCTATTACCCGCAACTGCGGAGGTAGGCTGTAAGGATATGGAGGCGGACGACCTGACACACCATGCTTCTACTTCAACAAGTAAACTACACCAAATGCACCCTCCGCAACCACTAGATCTTGTCCTTGTCGCCAATTCCGTCACGGACATGATTGTCAAGCCGGATACTCAGATGCTGGTGTCTCCACAAGAAAACATGACTGCCCAACCTAGGGAGCCGGAAGAGGATGCAGTCCTTGTACAGACTGATTAACTTTCCTCTTCCGTTTTCGATGTCCATTTTTATCTGGAACTGTCAAGGGGTTGGAGGTCAGTCCTTCAAGCCCATCATCAAAAACTTTATTCAGACCCATAAACCACGAGTTATGGTTCTTATGGAGCCTTATATTAGTGGGCCACGCGCAACAAAAATTATTCAGAATCTGGGCTTTGCTCATTCCTTCTGGGTGGAAGCGACGGGATACTCGGGAGACATTTGGTTACTTTGGCATACGAACATCATAGTACGCATCCAATTAGCTCACCGCCAGTTTGTGCATGTCTACTTCGAGTGGGACCGAGTGACATTTAACTTCACAGCCATTTATGCTAGCCCCACTTATTCCCTTTAAACCTTTTTATGGCAATATCTGCAGAGAATTTCCCGAATCACTAACAGACCCTGGCTTTTGGGTGGCGACTTCAATGTCAAACTTGAGAGCTCGGACAAACTTGGCGGTTCCCGTCGTCAATCCGTAGTCAACCCCCATTTTCGAGACTATGTGCAAAGCTGTCAGCTCTAAGACTTAGGATTTTTGGGACCTCGATTCACCTGGCGGAGAGGGAACATTCTCACTCGATTAGATCGAGCATTTTGCTTGAATGATTGGCACTCCATTTTCTCCCACACCGTTGTCACTCACTTACCTTTCCTTAAATCGGACCATCAGCCCCTCCTTGTGACCCTCACCAATAGTGGGCTCCCCATCCGCAAACTAGGTCCTTTCACTTTCAATCTGCCTGGTTAACGCATAACAACTTCCCTCATTTCGTAGCCGAGAATTGGACCCTTATAGGTACAAATCTCTGCCACGGAATTCAAACTTTTGTGAACCGGCTTCATTTGTGGAACATTTCCACATTCAACAACATCTTCCATAGGAAAAAGCATCTCTTGGCCCGGCTTACCAGACTCCAGCATGGAAAATTTTGCGTCCAGTTTTCTCCAAGATCTCGAGCTTCACCTTTGCACGGAGCTGGAACAAGTCCTCATCCAGGAGGAGCTTTACTGGCATCAACGGTCCCGATGTCAGTGGCTAAGTCAGGGGGACAGGAACACCAGATACTATCACTCCATCACTATGGCCAAGCAACGTAAGGCGCAGATTACTTCTTTACAGGATGAACAAGGGAATGTGATGTCCGATCCTTAGACCATTCGGCGTCACGCTCAACAATTCCTCATGAATCTTTACACGAAGGCTAGTTCATGTACTACTGCTCATTGATACATGGCCAGTTTCCCCGTCTCCCCCTTTCTGCCATCACGGACTTGGACAAACCTTATGAGCCGAAGGAAATCAAGATGGAAATCTTCAGTATGGATCCTAGCAAGACTCCGGGTTTTGATGGCATTCCCGCGCTTTTCTACCAATCCCAATTGGATATAGTGAGCCCGACTCTAACTGTCTTTTTTCAGCGCATCTTCCGTCATGAAACCTGGGAAACTGAACTCAACCGCACTATCATGGTTCTCATTCCTAAGACCCTGTCCCCCAGGTCCATTACACAATTCTTCCGATTGCTTTATGTTCGGTGATCTACAAAGCTATCACCAAAATCATTGTCAATCGTCTTAAACCCTACCTTGACGATCTGGTAGCTTCTACCCAATGCAGTTTTGTCCCCAGGTGCCTGATCACGAATAATATCATTATCGTCCAAAAAGTTATTCACACTATGCGAAGGAAAACGGGACGCACAAGCATTATGGTCATCAAGGTGGACCTGGAGAAAGCCTATAACCGGTTGTCTTGGGATTTCATCCAAGATACGTTATTCGATGTGGGTCTGCCCGCTTCGTTGATCAATCTCATTATAAAGTGCATTTCCACGGTCTCCATCCAAGTTAGATGGACTGGCGATCTGAGTGAGCCCTTCAACCGCTCTTGGGGTATTCGGCAGGGTGACCCCCTCTCGCCCTACCTATTCTGTAACACAATCACTCTGAAGTTCATTAGACCAATGTACCCGAAAAATATCATGACTGCATGCCAATTTCGTAATTTGTACTCAT
>JANZLX010000003.1:257839-281175 GCA_025531955.1 Erythroxylum orinocense
AATTGGTTTTATATATTCACTAACACACCCCCTCAAGTGAAAGCCCTTTGGGCTTGAAACTTGCACAGGCTCACTCTACCTTGTGCTGAATAATAGGTGGGTGGTAGGATTTGAACTCACGACCACTTGGTCACAAAGGCTCTGATACCATGTTAAGTGACCGTTTCATCACAATAGCTTAAGTTGTTGTGTGAGGCTAACTTAATTGGTTTTATATATTCACTAACAAATTGGACGTGGGACACTTTTCAAGGCCATCTCCCGATGGAGATTTGTCGGTTAGTAGCAGGTACCTTCCCCCCGAGGCCTTTCCTCAGATATGATAAGTTATGCTGGGGACTGTCCAATTTAGGTCAATTTACTATAGCTTCCACTTACTCCTGGCTTACGGGCCACGCAGACACGAGGGATCCTGGCCTTTGGAAGGCCATTTGGCACTGGCCGGGCCCTCAACGCATTTGTTCCTTCCTACGGCTTCTCGCTCAGGATCGACTTCTTACAAATCAACATAGGGTGCATCGCCACCTCACTATAGATGGATCTTGTTACTATTGTGGTCTTGACAAATCCTCGCAGGATACAGTGCGAGACTGCGTCAAAACCCGCCAAGTGTAGAACTCCTTTCCTCCGCACATTATTACTCCGAACTTCTTCACTCTGCCAATCCACCAATGGCTCGTTTCTAATCTCCAATCCCGCAAACGAGTGTTCGGTCAAGAGTGGTCAACTATTTTTGGCGCGACCTGTTGGCTCTTATGGGCTTAGCGTAATGGGTCCCTGTTTGACTTTCATTTTATTTGGCCTGCTTCACCACTTGATATTATTTTGTCTTTTACAGATCAGGTCCACAAGTCAACCGCATGGCAACACAACACTATTCCTAGATACCACCCACGTCATGAGCAACTCATCGGCTGGTGTAAACCTCCTCTCGGGTGGGTCAAGTTGAACATAGATGGAGTGTGTAAACGCTCTTCCTTCTCGGCCACAGCAGGCGGACTTCTCCGAGACATTTCTGGCAACTAACATGGCGGTTCATCCACAATCTCGGTTGGTGCTCTTCGGTAGCTGTGGAACTCTGGGGGGTATATACAGAGCTCACGCTTGCATAGAATCTCGGATTTTGCCGGATTGAAATGGAAGCAGATTCGGCAGTAGCCATACAGCTCATCTCTTCCTCGACCAGCCGGTCTACAGTCCATAATACCCTTGTTCAAGGTATTCATGAACTATTTACACGAAACTAGACGGTGGTCCATCGCCACATCTATCATGAGAGTAACCGCTATGAAGACTGGTTAGCAAGCTACGCTGAGAATTTTGAGCTAGGACCCACTTTTTTTATCATCCACCCGTTGGGCGCCATGTACTCCCGTTAGAGGATATGTTGGGAATCTATTTCCCTAGACTAGCCGTGTAATAAGTTTTTTCTCCCTTCAAAACAAAAAAAAATGCATATCTCTCTCTCTGAAAAAGACTCAGAAGAAGAAGCTGTCTCCTTCTGGAGTGAGCTGCTTCTAAGTAAGAACTTGTAAACTTAGAAACTATTTCCTACATTTTTAAGCTTCAGATTCCCGAGAGCCATTGATATTTTACGCTCTGAGTGCAGATATGCAGAGAGCTCGTGCTACTCCAAGAGCAATGTCTAGCCTCTGGTGTCAATTTCCTTTGTTCTTGTTTTCTTCCATGTTGAATAACAATTTATAGAGCGAATGAGCTATTCTGGACATGCTCATTACGGTAGAAATTGATTCAGAAACAGATACCCATTGAAGGTCTGCTGGTGCCTTGTGTTCATATCTTCATCTAGTGCTTCAGAGTATAAGTTTACTTCTTGGTACTTCCAACTTCCCTGATAGTCTGGTTAGTTGGAGGAATCACTTGACTATTGGATTCAGCCATATTGAAATATCTCAACTTTAAGCACAAAAAAGCTTCTTCGTTTGAAATGGGCTTCAAAACCCAAGAGGATCTTATAAATTTCATCTGGTATTGTACAACAGGAAATTATAGATAAAGTTGATGTATAGAAGTGATCTTTAGCTACATGGGAAAGGAAAAAGAATTAACAAAGAATTCCTATACTATCTTCTGTATTCACAAAAAAGAAGAATGAATGAATTAGAATCTATTCCACGCTTATTCCTATCTACTTTCCATTAATATCCTTCAAACTGACTTCTATTAATCCAAACTTCTTCCTGTGAAGAATGGTGAGCCAATGGTTGCTGTTAATTCCCCGGAAAAGCTTGTGGGAACGGAAAATTTTCGGGTCAGTAGGGTGTTGCTTCTTGTTCTCAATTGGCTGGCACTTCTTGGGGACAAGTTCACTTTCTCCAAAGCCTGGAATTGAAGTTCTGAGGGATACTCCCTTACCCAGCCAATTCTTGGACCTGCTCCTGTTGTCCATTTGCAAGATAATTGCTTCCCCAATTGATATGAATTTGTTCCCTTCTTAGAGTTAATCCTTTGAAGGATTGCTTCTTTAGGGACGTTTTCTACTTCATTATCTTCGTGCCCTTCATGAAGCATGTTTTGCTTTGGAGTTGAGTGATCCTGCTCCTTGGATATCCCCTCAACTGCATATCTGTAGTCAGCTCTCGATGAAACGTCCGCAGACACACTGCTTCCACTCGGGTCAACAGACTGATCTTCACCCACTTCTTCAAATATTGCATCTCTTGTTGGTATTTCAAGATTGCTTAGTTTTCTACTGAACTTGTGGAATCTGTCTGACTTCAAGTCACTGACCACCGGCGTGAAGTCTGCGGCACTGTTTGCTGCAGCATCCAAGGCATCAACAACGTTGTAGAAGTCCTCTTCAGATGAGTTGTTTCTAATATGCTGACTGCTTCTTTGCTTCAAAAGAGAGTTTTCTTCGTCATCTAGCGGACTAGTCTAAATCAACCAAAAGAACGTGATTATAGCTTCACATTTTGGGTTCTTTATCAATAGTATATGATCAGGATATAGAGATCTGTTCTTATACCTTCACATCAGAAAGATCCACATTGTTTTCTCTGAGAAATGAAAGGAAATCCTTAAAATTGTCCTCTGTAGGCCGATAATGACCACTGTGAGGCCAAACTGCCTGTCATATAGCAAAGATCAATCGATGTCAACAGACTATATAAACATATAAAACCAACTAAATCAAGCTCAAACAACATTGGTATTTATAGCTATACCTTAAGGACACCATTTTTAATGATTACTCTACCAGCAGCAGTTGTTACTCCTCCAGCCAAGAAGCTAGAATGCTGAAATCTGCCTTTCTTCTTCTTGCCAACATACAATGCCTTCGATGTACTTAGCACAAATATCCACTTGGCATCATCTGTGGTATGGAGGATCTCTCCTGTCTGCTTGTAGATAAATTTCCCCTCTTCTGCAACAACTTCATAGGCCTTCCTTTCCATCTGTAAGAGTGAGAGTCTATCAGTGAAACCATTTAACTCAATCAATAGCAAAGTGAAGGCGAAAAAAGAGCGGAAAGCTTACCGGACCAAGATACTTTATGCACTGTTGTTGAAGTTTTGATCTAGGGCATTTCTCAACAATATTTACTTCCCTCCCTTCTCCTATATCTAACCTGCAGTATCGATGCCAATACGTGAAAAATGTTTCTTTTTATATTTGTGATTACTGAAATGAATAATTTCTAGCCAGAAAGTTACCAGTAGAAGAAGGGTTCTCTGCTCTTTGATTGTAGCCATTTAACATAATAGAAGTGTAAATTATGCCCGTAACGATGCCGTGGATCAATCTGTTTTTTCACAAGAGACACATCAATTTGATATTAGGATGGATGTGAAAAATGATAAAGTTAATTTCCATACAACTTCTTTACACAACCTTACCGCTTCAAGCCAGTGCTGTAAAGCAAGTTTCCGAGCTTTGTCGTTCTTTGATAAACCTTTTCCAACTTTTGCAGCTCTTGTTCTTGCTCTTGACCAACGTGAAATAGCAGTTTCATGTTTCTCAATATCGAAGAACGAAACAGAACTCCTCTTGAGCTCAGCAAAATCTAAGAGTTTCCACCTAAAACATTTTGAAATAACTGCTTTAGATGCCTTTTTTGACAGGTTATGCAAAGATAAAAACTTTGAGCATAGAAATAGAAACAAACCAGCTTTGCTCCACAATAACTGCACAATCTGCAAGCTTTCTCCTGGTTCGGAAGCTTTTATACACTTTCTGCAACTTTACAGCAGCCTCATGCTTGGGATTGGCGGGATCAGAAAGTGGCAAAACTTCTGTTGTTCCCAGGCGAAGGGAGTCCATTCCCTTCTGTTTTTTCGAGATCAGCTTATCAAATTCCCTCCCTTTAAAGCCGACAGATCTCTCTATCACCATCTTTCCAGAACCCAAAGATCTCATTATCTTCGGCTCTGGATCTTGACTGCCGAAACTAACTGATCGTACAGGAGTTTTAACTTCATCATCACCAAAGCTAATAGATTTCACTCTAACAGATTCCAAGGCATTTTCCACATCAATGTCCTCAGCAAATGGGCATGAAAAAGATATTCCCATTCGAAAGGGAAATGTACTTTTGGCAATTTATGTATTCTGGTTTCCTGTTGAAACGAATCAGAAGCATCAAAACTTAGTATTACAGGCAACTTATATTCAGTGGATTATGAATGTTGGATACTGAACAAGCACTTCAATGTAAAAAAAATCCGAAATGAGACTACTATGTAAAAACCTGTATAATCAAAACCAATTGCAGAAAACATTATTCTCTCATGTACATGGTACAAACCATATAACAAGTGAAACAGGCTATACACATTCACCATGGAGGCCTCAAACTTGCATGTCAGTATGAGAATAGAACTACTGTTGCAGAAAACAAGACAATGGATCTGAGGATAGCCAAGAACAGTCAGCTTAAATCCTGAATCCATTGCAAAGGACCAACAGGGCCAAAACCAGAAATACCAACATTTTTACGAGAACCCAAAAATCCCTGATCGAAACGCAACCGATCCATTACCAACAAATAATGAATCTAACAAACTCATAACCACAATACCAGACTCTAGAGTGACCGAATAACTAACATTCCAATGTAACCAGGACCAGAAAACAACTGCAGAAGCATCAGAAATCAGGTTTAGGACACGAAAGAACAGGCTTTTTAGCATTGAAGGCCGATGTCCATACTCTAAACAGAAGAACCACCAAACAAAACTGGACAAAACCAAGAAAAGTTAGCAACATAAGGAAAGCATTACCTTGAATTGTGGAAGGTAAGTCCCCAGAAAATGGAGGAGATGGTTTCTGTCGAGATTTGGAAAAGGGTCGATTTTGGATATGGATTTCACTTAAAGGTTTGAGCTTTTCAGAGCTATAATAAGAAACATCTCTAACCTCGTCCCTCACGATCACTTATATACACACAACAGGGAGAGAAAGCAAGTGAAAGTTTACAGAAAATGCGTTTAGACTTAGAGAGCGCAAGAGAGACAAAATAGAGTGTCGGGGAGAGAGACAGAGTCGCGCTTTCCAAACCACGTGGCTTGGACTCCTAGTACCTGTAGGAGACATTGACTAGGATGTTTCCATTTCTTACCAAACACAAAAAACTGTAACTTTAGGACACCCTTTAGGATCATTTCATCGACTCCAAACTCAAACATTGATTTCTTTAACTATAAATGTCCAAAGATCTTACCTTTTCTTCTAGGTTCACCGTTCAAGCACTCTCTTCCTTTAAAGCTGAACAATGGTAAAGGTCCTTTTTTTTTAACAACAAACGAAAAATTTATCATTTTTAGAGTAAGTTTTGGTGTAATTATCTATCCTAAGTGTATTGTGAGAATTTATGAAGAAGTTCTAAAAGAAAGATATAATTTTTAGAGTCAATTTTGGTGTAATTATCTATCCTTGTGTGTTTTTGAGAAATTATGAAGAAGTTCTAAAATATTTTCCGAGAAGTTGTGATGTTCACAATCAAAATAAAAGTCATGCGTAGTTCCAAGGCAATGTGAGATTGACTTGGTTCGCCGTCACCACCGGTGATGTCATTTAAGTAGAGGTCGGTTCTTCCCAAGTAAATTGGCAACGTAACTTAACCTCCAAGCTTCTTGTTTCTCGTACGACGGCCGTGTACTAAACTTTTATATACCTCCTGTTTAAACGAAATTTAAACCGAATATTGTTATTTTCTAATATTTTAGTTAAAATATAAAGTAAGAATTTTTTTAAAAAAAATTATCATTAAGTTTTATAACGTTATAGCCTTGAAATTCATTAATGTGATATAATAAAGAAAATTAAAGAATTAAGTATAAACAGAAATAATTAAATTACAAGCTTTTTAGTATGTATTTTTAGAAGTGTCTAATTCACCTCAAAAAGTTAGCTTAAGAGGAGAAGATTTGCACATTAGTATAAATTCTTGAATGTCCTTATAATTGTACATACCCTCTCAGTTCAGAGTAGAACTGGACATCTGATGGATATATTGAATAAAGAAACATAATCAGACATCGCTCTAAATCATTGAGACAAACTAGCTCTGATATCATGTTTGAAGTACCTAACTTACCCCTAAAAGTTAACTCAAGAAGAAAAGATTTGCACATTATTATAAATTCTTGAATATTCTCGTAATTGTCCGACGTGAGATTTCTGATATATATATATATATATATATATATATATATATATATATATATATATATACAACATAATTCATTTACTATTTGGGGAATCGCTGATGTATTTGCATACGTTGGAATCATTTTGTGTGAGGTGTTGAATGTTGATGTTTGTATCACAAGAAAATAATAGTTAACAACATTGGATAAGAAACTTCCGAGTAATCTTCATATATGACCCACAAGTTAGAACATCAATCAATATGTATAAAGAAGAGGGCTTTTGTTGCGCTAATAGCAACAAAAAGGTCCTTACAAAGTCTAAGCACATTTGTCTTTAGTTTATTCTTGAAGAAGAAGCATTCAAGCTTTTTACATGGATATATATGCTATTTATGTCAAAACAAATTTATTTTATCGAATTGATTAGAATTAAATTGAACCTTAAATTAAAGTTTAAACGAAAGTTCAGTCAATTCAAATCTGACCCAATTTACTAATCTTTGATATTTGTACATTAACACGTCATTTACTACTAATCATGATCATGCATAAACACTTACCCAAAATGATGATCACCTAAAACCTACATATTAATTATGTCTAATATATTTATTTATTTTGGATTCAATCTTTCCAATGAATATAATCACATAAAACCTAACATTTCTTTGTGCAATGTGTTCTAAAATAAAAATTTCCAGTATATTACTATATTAATTTTTCTAATATCATAAAAGAAAATAACACATTTGCATGATTAAAATAACACATAGCTATTTTGATAAAATCTCTATGCAATGGTCAACCGTTAAGGTTTAATTAAATCACCCTAATTCGTGATTAGATGAACTAATTGGATATACATTAGAATCCTAACGAAGGCAAATTGCTAAATTCTTTAATAAAAAAGTAGGCCAACTTGAAGTGCTTGTCAACGATACTGTTAATAGCATTATACTAATAAAGGAGAGTAAAGAACGCACAAGTCTTAGCCTATGTTAGTAAGTTTTTGTTAGTAGAATTTTTTATAGATTTTTTTTAAGAAGAACTTTTATAAGAAATAAGTTAACTGTTTGACTATTATTTTTAAAAAAAATTTTAAAAGAACTTTATACATTAGATTATTTGGCAACATAAAAATAAAAATACTTTTAATTTTAACTATATTTTATTTTGTAATAAATTTTATTTATGCATATAAATATTATTTAAATTATATTAAACAACATGCAAAAACAAAATATATTAATTATTATATAATTTTAAATCATATGTAACATAAATGAAGATATATCTAACCAAATCTTTTATATGAATTATAACATAAGTAAAACTAATATAAAAAATAAATATTAAAACATATAAAAAGCTAAATAATATTATATAAATTCTAAAATAAATATTCAAGTTAAGTAAATAGTTATATATATAACAAATTATGCATTTTATTGTAATAGAAAAGATGGATTTGCAAAATAAACGTGAAGATGAGTTTGTGGGTATTGTAAGAATTATGTGTAAAACATAAGGATAAAAGAGACAAAAAAATATGTTCATTAATTGATCTGTAAAATCTACCTGAAAAAGTCATTTGAAAGGATTTTTTGAGAAGTTCTAAATTTGAGCCTTTTAAAAAGCTATATTTTGACTGTCAAAAAAATTATATTTACTAAAAAAGTACTTTTTTATTTTACAGTCAAAAACTGATTTTACTTTAAAATGATTTTTGTGGTGGAAAAAATACTTATTGACCTTTCAAATAGTCACTTAATTCTTAATAAAAACATTTTTAGTATTATTTTGAAATATTCTTTTTTCAGTATTTAGATATGTATAAAAATATCATAACATCGCATTTTCTTTTCTTACAACTTTTTCAAATCGATTATTTTTTATATATCAAAATAAGAAACTATTTTTTTTCTTCAAAGTGACCAACGTAACACTTGACCCTACTAGATGATCCTATAGTCTTATAACACACTTAACTTGTGTTATTTTGTAATACCAAGGGTATAGAGCACAATAACTTTGACCAAAAGCACGTCTAATTTATCGCACAATCAAGATATGACCAGTAAAACAAGAGCGCATACACACTTCTTTTTTTTTTTTCTGGTTTTCAAGCTCTTTCAGCTCTACCATTCAACCGATTTGTGTCTTAAAGTGAGGGACGGTGACACAAAACCTCTTTCCCACCATAGTTGTTTGCATTTGAATCACATCAAAGACAATCTCCTAACTCGATTGCTTTTCTACGACTAGGTGTTGTCATCACCTACCATGTCTCTTTTTTTTTTCTTTCCTCCTTTATATAATCATTCTTTTCTTGATATCGAAAAGGAGAGAGATCGGGTCGAGGACCCAACAAATTCATTCTTATATCAATCACAAATTAAGGCAATGCTTTGTCACATACAACTGTCATTTTCGGATCTCCATGCATGGATGAGTTTGAGATGGGTACTTCGTACCGTACACAAGCTTGTGAAGGAAGTCCACGTGTCGGATGCCCTTTTGGCCACGTTGCACGTGCCAAATGGTAGTTTATATGTTCTCCAATAAATTGAAGTCAAATAGCTAGAGTAAGTAAGAGGCTTGTCAACGATCTTATTCATTTTGTGAGCTTCCAAAAATAATTCTAATCGCTGAATTTAAGGTGATCTTATTCACAATAAGTCATTTTGTGATCTTATTCAATTTACAATTTAGAAGAATATTTTTTTTAAATCCATTTAATTATCTACTTCCCTTCATTTTCTTTTCTTTTTCGTAAAACCTTTAATTTACATTATAATCTTAACAAAAATCACATCCTAGTTGTATCTCGTCTCATGAGTCCTCTTCAACGAGAGATTAAACAAAAATACCATTGAGCTAATGGTAAGAGGCGTGGATCTTGTACCCAACAAAACCTTAAGGTTACAGGTTTGATTCCCGCATACCTCCAAGAGGGGATAGGGTTCACTAAAAAATTTGGCGACTAAATGAGACAAAACAGTAGAACGAGCTCACCCAAACCAGTTCATAATTTATACGGTTGATTCAAATGTGCAAATGTAGTTAATAATTATAATATATACGGCCATGATTACAATAACATTCATCAAGATCGGTTCAAATCACTTTATCACAGCTTCCTGATTAAATGAATTATAAGTGAATTATCGGTGATTAACATAATTAAGATCAGGCAAGCAGTGAACTTACAAGTTGTACGTCTTCAGAAGGAAATAGAGAAATAAAAAAGAATAATAAGTGGGAGAAGCAAGCAACAGAGACAAGAGGAGGATAGGCATAGCTGGAGAACACGTTAAATAAAAGACAGCTGTGTCTTATAATGTTTTTATAAGTATGAATCAGTATACTATTACATGTATATATATAAAGATTATGTTTAAACAAGAGTAGATAGAGACTGGAATGGAGGTAGTAACGTTGGTGTCACCGTCCCAACTCCACTGAACCCCACAGTAATACCAAAAACGCGCTTTTGATTTGCACAAGAAACAAGGAGAGGCACCGACGAAAGAAGAAACAGAGCAGAGACCATCATTAGATTGGTGCAGCAACTTTGGATTACGTAGTAAACTCGAAAGTCAACTACTTTTTAATGAACAAGTTTGTGTTTGTGTTTGTGTCGTGTTGACTGTTGTTGGATTGGATTGAATATCTTAACTTTTGATTCTGCGCGTTTTATTTGTAGAAAGTTTGTATTTTATCCTTATAATAGAAAAAAAGAAACTTTTAATTTGCAATTGCTTTTTATAAAAAGTTAAACCTGTAATATACTCTCATAAAATCAGTTAAAAATTGAAGAATTTAAAAATACTTGAAAATATTATTACTTATCAAAAAATTTAATATTTAATAAAAAATAAAGCTGCTAAATAAAATTAATTAGTTTATTTTAATTTATAAAAATTAATTAAATTATAAAAACTAATCGATTAATTAATTAACTGATCAGTTTTTAACAACAAAGATGATATACTGAATTAAACTAAAAAATGAAAAATTGAATTAAAAAGTTAACCAATTTAAGATTTTCACTATGAAACCAAGAAGGTGTTAAAAGTGCTGCAGAGACAATTGCTTTGCATGAGGCGTTATTACATGCAAAGTCTCACTTTCTTAATGATGGCTTTATTTTCACAAATTGCCAACATTTATTTCTTGCTTTATCCTCTTATTCTCTTGACTTTTTTGAGCTAGGTTTGATTGTCAAAGACTGTTTGCTTATTCTTAAGTCTAAACCGAATAAACAAGTTCAGTGAATTCGCAGAAACTTGAATGGTGTTGCTCATCAACTAGCTAGAGCATCCATTAGATACTCCCCTTTTGTTTCTTGAGAGGTTATTCTGAATGTTATCATCCAATTCTTTATTTTATTAATGAAATGGTTCTTTTCCTTCCAAAAAAAAAAAATTACTTACTAAATTTTTCGTTTACGATTTTGTTATTTGAATTTAAACGTCTAGCATCAATCTTTTTGCTATTGAGATGGAATTTTGATACGAGGAATGGGAATTTACTATGAAACTTGACTGGTCATTGAGTAGGTGGAAATGGCGGACAAATCAATAGCATATGATGTTGAAGCATTGAAGATACATCACCTATCGAACTAAATCTACCAATATCTCTTGTATACACACACATACACTATGTGTCCAAGTTATTCTTTCTCGAGAATTGAACTTCCACCGTGTAAATGGTTTCACACTCGGGTTCTGATCTTCCCTTCCTGTCTCTTAGGTTAAAATTGTAGCCGTTCCAGAGAATGTGGACAATCAAGATTGTAGAAATTAAGTGTGTTTCAACGAACTTGACAAATTCTCTTCGGTCAAAAATAGGCAATCCTAAATTCCAGGGTCTAAAAACATCGATGTATGCACTTACATAATCATTTTCATAAAGTGACTGAGTCATGCCCCAAACTAAGAGGATTGACCCTACCCCTATCCATCAAAATCTCCGTCGCAATCACATCACCGTTCGTTTAGCTTACTAGAGATGGGGTCGATGACTCGATGGAGGGACCAGACCAGCTCGGTGCCATAGGCTTTAATCTGAACAGCACAGAAGTTGCAAAGATCGATGTTACATCTCGAGCTTAATGGCCATTATCTGGTTGGAGTTGGAGTCTATGTTTTGAATGGTGGGTCAAATTTATAATGGGATAAGTCCAAGTCTAATCTAGATTCAAAACGTAATTCATTCATATATTAGGTCTTAAATCTTCATAGACCATTGAATTCTAAAAGGGAAGAGCTTTATTATATATCTCTTGGTTTTTTCTCACCAAATTAATACTCCCTCCGATTCATAATAAGTGTCATTTTAAAAAAATGCATATTTATTAAAAAAACTAATAAAATTATAAATATACCCTTATTAATACTCACATGAAGTTACCTCGTAAAAAGAAATTATTTTATCACTTAAATTTTGCATGTTAAATTACTTTGAAATTGTGGTCTCAGTAATTAAGATGAGAGAGAAATTAAAAGTTAATTTTGAAAGTAAAATTACAAACATGCATACAAAGTCAAAAATGATATTTATTTTGAATAATTAAAATGTATCTAAAACGACACTTATTATTAATCGGAGGGAGTAATTTTTAACAATGATTAAAATTGAATACAGTCATGGATATTTATTTATAATCTACTAATGGTCGGTCACTTAATTGTCATTACCCACTTTTCTTACTTGAAATCTTCCAAATTGAGGAGGGAAATGGTCAAGCTCTTGTTGGTCTCAGGAACTTGTCAAGCAAGGTTCCCCCCTCTTTACAAGCATTGAATTGAAGTGTAATTTTCCATGCAGACAGCTTGCAATCATCCAAATTGTCAAGACACGAGACAAACACAACCTTTTAATTTGTAAATTGTAAGGAAAAGACCAACCCTCAACATTCATGTCACGTCTCTTCCAACTTTTTGGATATTTTTAAGAAATACGATTGATTCAAAAGGTCTCTTTACTTACTTCTGTTCTTGTACATTCAACCCTCAGAGCACATCTTTGATTTGGATACATCAACGTACGACTTGTCTTGGTCTCAATGCCAAACTCATTCCCATTTTAAGTCTTAATCAGAATAACACTTTCCTTAATCAATATTTTACGGGAAAAAACTAATTATCTTGTGCATATATGTATATAAACTAACCAAACTAATTAAGAGTTTGGTAGTATTAAAGTAGAGAGCATGGCAGTGGCTTCAAGTTGCCACATAAATTAGGTTCGACCCTTCAAACAAGGAGTTGACCACCTTCTTTTCCACAGTTAGTAATGGACATTTTTCAAAGAAAAAGTCTGTAAAGTAAAGTTGTAATACTCTAACTTCAAGTTTGGTTGATGGAGGAGGACTTTGTGCTAGTAAATGGTCAAGAATGTGAAGTGGAAGATAAGTTTGGTGTATATTCCAAGTCAAGCATCAGTGTTGCACTTTTAATAATGTTGTTACTAAAGTTGGATTAGGTGATGTCTCAGGTTGCAGTCCGGTAAAAATAACAAGTTTAATTAATAAAATTTGAAAAGATATTAATTATACAAAGAAATTCAATTAAATTTATTAATCGTAATTATAAGAAAACTTAGATATTAAATACTATCATTTATATCCCATTTTAGTTATTTATATTTTGTATTTTTATAGAAAAAAAAGCACACATTTGAACTTAAAAGAGAGGCTTTGAATAGATGTGAGTATGAAAGATTAAAGAAACTTAAAAATAAGGCGTCCATTGAGGTTTACTTGTTCCACCATCACCAGACTCACTGACCTCAACCCTGCTGATTTTAAAAAACAATAACCAAAAAGGTGTGATTTGGGACAACATGGTCATGGACATACCTAATGAGTAAAGCTGGCACTTCATCCACACCACCAACCATAGTCATGGGCATACCTAATGAGCAAAGCTGGCACTTCATCCACGCCAACAACTATACTCCAATGGATAGCATTACCATTAACCAAACCGATCGAAACCCTCAACTAACAGAACTCTTAACTCTGTGCTGTTTAAGTTCCGTCGGTATTGAATTCACTTTGGATGAAGCTAGGTGGGGTAAACTACTCCCCATGTGAAAGCATTGGCCTTGAGTGTAAATGAACAGCTTTTCCGAGTCAATGCAAACATGGATGGATGAAGGATTTACGGGATATAAGTTGGACCAAAAAACTGGATTATTGAACTAAAAGCAGCTTATGGTACCACGGAAAATCGGATCTGGCATTCAATAATAAGACAGACGCAGGGCATTGAGCACATGAAAATTATCAAGGTGTTTCAGTTCAGACAAGGTCCACGAGTGTCCCGCAAAAAGTTTGCGGGTATTAGCTGGATGGCCATACCTTAATAGCTTTCATGTTTCAGATCAGCAGTCTAACAACACCTTGTGCTGTGCAAAAATTGGTCTACCAAGCCCACAGGACCAAGTGCAAACGTCAATAGTAAGACAAAGCCCGATTTAATAGTGTAAACAAACGATGCAGGTTGAGCGTTTAACAGCATGCATTCTGGAATCTGACACTAATGTGTAAAACTTTGCAGGTTGTTTTAAGTTGGAACATATGAGGCAATCGTTTATTGATACTAATAGTATACATGAAAGATTTACATTCTACTTGTTTTCCGCCGATCTACATGATCCCATAAAAGGTACAGACAATCATTTAATGTATCAGAAATACAGCAAGGAATCCAACTCAAAGCAATTTGGAGGTGACAGACTCGTATCATCACATTTTATCCCTTCAACTGAATGATTCCATTTTTTTAATGTGAATCGAGGGAGATAAATCACATTGAGTCATCAGATTCATCTGTGTCGCTTCTTTCAGGTTCCTCATTATTAGCTACCACCTCTGGAGCATCAGGCTTGGCTGCAGGTGAAGGTTCAGTTTTCTTACTTGCATTGCGGGCATTTTGATCACCATCTTCCTCAACATGTAGGCATTTGTTAAGGAATTTTTAACAAGCAATTATAAATAGAATGGATTCACGAACTAAAGATATGTATAACAGGTAACCAATTTAAACAAGTTTGATACTATCACAATATCACATGGAAGGCAGTATTTGTTGTACCATCCCCTACCATTTATCAAATCGACTTTTCATGTGTAATGTTTATGTTATACCAATTAACACAAGAGCTAACAGTTAGCAAGGCTACATGGAAGCCTCCTATGCTTCCAGAACCAGATTCCAAAGCATGGCCTTTCGATCCTATAGGTTTTATATTACCATTTACAAAGGAAAGATCTGCCATTTTGCCTAAAGCAAAAGTTTGAATATAATGGAGGCCTCAATCATATCGATATGTAAGTTCTTAAATGCCAAAACCTATTGAGTCATAAAAAGTTAATAAACTTTGTTTCTCTTTGTGCCTACCAAATAATGGAGGAGTTTGATCCATAATTAAAAGGATATCAGCATTATCCACAGTTACACCCGTCATGATGTTCAGTAGATCTTTCTCGACTCGCTGTACAAGTTCTGGCTGTAGAATGCATAATAGCACAATCAGTTCATCAACGGGAGAGAAAGGGAAAGGAATTGAAGCAACTGAACCACTTATAACATTATGCAACTTGCAAACTAACAAAAACTGTGCAACCAAAGTTTAATTGTGGACTTAATGACGCTTTTCTCACACTAAGCCTATTCAAGTGTATGTGGCTGCAAGTACTGTTTTGTAATGATTATAAAATTATCACACAGTTTCATTCTTTCAAGGAAATTAAAATTTTGAGATAATATAATGAAATCTTCTCAGACATAAAGAGATAACTCAGTACATTTAGGTCCGGCTCTCTACGGAATCTTCTCTTTCGAGCATCCCTCATAGGAGGAGTGAGACCATGTCTATACTCAACCACTTCAGGAGCATTATCACCTTGCTCTCTAACCATAATCATCTGGATGACCCAGTATTTAGTATAAGTAATTGATTATACAAAACTAATCAGTTTAAATATTTCTATCGATTAAAGCAATCTCAACCTGACCAATGTCTGCAGTTTTCACTAGTGCACAATCATCATATGTTTTAAAGGACTCCACAACACAAGGAAGATCCAAGAGAGATGCAGGGAAATGCTCATTATCAATGACAAACGTACCACTCCTTCCATCCTCTGCAACAAGCGATTTCATATGAAAAGCAGCCAAGAAACTTGAAAAAGATGGAAGAAGATATTTGCACACAATATTCAAGCATCTCGCTCTCTTACCCACATTTAACTTGACAGCCAAATATAAAAAGAACATGATTTTTAAGGAACATTTAAGTATCTCACATTAAACAGGGATCTGATTCCCAAAACCCATACCACACCCATAAGATTTGTATCCTGCATAGCAACTTCTCGTCATTTTTTACACCTTCATGAGATCTCGTGATGATGGCATGAACTACACCAGACAAAATCGAACACTAAATCATGCAGCATCTCTCAAAAAAAGAGCAGGAAAACAATCTCACCAGAAAATGATAAATCTATTGCTTGGTCTTCAGAAGAAGACGCACTCTCACTCAATAGGCGATCCAACCGTTCAGCAACAGAAGGTGGGACTCTTAGTATAAACTGTTCCTCCATCTAGACAAAATCTCTGTCCTAAATACTAGAACACAGAACAAAGAACACATTCTTAGAAACCTCTCGGAAGAAGGCTGTATGTATTATTCATAAAACCTGTCATGATATGAATGACAAAACGGTTAACAGGAAAAAAAGGAAAACTCAACATGAGTAAAGTATGGCTTGTTCCTTATTCCTATATTCGATTAAACTAAGCTCTGTTAACTTTGTGCGTTTAAGTGGAGAACATGGTGGAGTAAAAATCCGATCTCTCTCTTTGATCTGGAAAACCAATCGCAAATCATATCAAACAAATGAAAATGAAGGCAAATGACCAACATGGAAGCTCATAAACATACATAATAAAACCCTTACAAGTTCTGCAATTAGAAAACAATCACAAAAACCGATAGCTAGAAAGCAACGAACTGAAACCTCTTGAGTTAATCACGAATCAAGCAAATTCAATTCAAAAACTAAAGTTAATTTCGGTCCACATGAAAAAAGCATGGACTTTTAGGAATTTCCCGTAAACGATTCAACATAGAGAACCACCACAATCAAAAATAAAGAAACAGCGAAGTTAAAAATGGAATCTTTAAAAAGCTTAATCAACTTTCGAAACGTCAAAGCACCATATTTACCCTGGAGTTTTCGCAAGCTTTCGTGGAAGGAGAAAGATCAGAGAAGAGGTATCTCTCGGAGCTACGGCTACTTATGAAGATCCTTTCCCAATTGCTCGCTAGACCCGACCCGCAAATTAACGGTTTGAACCAGTTGAGCCAAAATGGGCCCCAGCGCTACTTGGACCAAAAGGTTAATCCCCAACCCCAGCGCTACTTCATGATATAACACGAATTTAGAATAATAATCATTAACCAATGACAATCGCGCGTGCCCTTCACTCACCCGACCTGAAGCAAAAGTTGAAAACAAAGGCCGCCTTATTAACGTTATCCAATCTAATTTCCGTGCCTGGATTTGCCGTCTCAGGAACCCTAATTTTCGTCTCTATCTCTTTACGTTGGTCTCTCTCTTTCTAACACTCTCTTTTCAGATTCTAATCGGCCCCAAGGCGTGAATTTTTGATATTCGTTACTCTTTTTTGTTGTGTTTAGAGTGCTTTTGCTTTATTTCTCTTTGGATTGATTAAATGAGGGGGAGGAGTTACACGCCATCTCCGCCAAGAGGTTACGGTGGTCGTAGAGGCAGGAGCCCTAGTCCTAGGGGTCGATACGGTGGCAGGAGTAGGGATCTTCCGACTAGTCTTCTTGTTCGAAACCTTCGTCATGATTGCAGGTTACCCATTTGTTTTTTTATTCTAAAGTTTCAAATTTTAGTTTCTTTCTTGTGGATTTTTGTGCAGTATGATAGATTTCAAATTTATTTTATCTTTTTTTTTTCAAATCCAGGCCAGAGGATCTTCGGAGGCCCTTTGAACAGTTCGGTGCTCTCAAGGATATTTACTTGCCTAGGGATTATTATACTGGGTGAGGATACATACATGTTTTCGTTGAGATTCGGTAAATTTTTTCTTGTTTCTTTTCTTACTGAATTGGGATTATCTCCCTTTTCTGCATTTTATGGAGCTAATGGTTGTGTTTATTGACTCCCCCAAAAGATTCCTTTTCTTTTTCAATTGGTAACGATAAGATGGAAATTTTGGTGAAGTTCAATTGTGGCATTTGTTTTTTTAAAACCCCTCCTTGACATGTATGCCTTGCTTGAGTTCTTGGTGATTCTGCCTAACATAGGTCTCAAGCACTGTATCATCCTTCAATACTGGAGAAGTTTCCAAACTAAGCTCTTTTATTTCCTGGTTCTTACAAATTATGATTTGTTATCAATCAGCCCTACTGGGCTAGAACCTTCCCCCAAGCCTGTAATATTACGATTTATCATTTATCATTTTTCTGAAAGTTCAGGCTCTTAAATGAAGTTTTTTACATATAACAATGAAATTAAAATTTTGAAGAAAATCGTGCAAGTCCCAAGCTTCTGCTCATATGGCGGGACATTATATTCATATTATTCTCATTGTGCTCATAAGGTAGGTATCCTAATTGAAGCTTTTGAGGTTTATCAGTGAAATTCAAGTTTTAAACTTATCTTGATTCTGTCTAGCATAGTTTCCATCCATCCATCGAGTCTCGAGGAGTTCCCAAGCTTGAAATCTTTTTATTTGCAATGTCCTCATTCTTAAGGTTTCCAAGCTTAAACTTTCTCATGCCATGGTTCTTCTAATTATGATTTTTACTTGGTTTGAAGTGTGCTCTAGAGTTGCTGTCCACCAATAGTAGGCTAGATCCTCCAAAATTCTGTTATTATGATGGGACATTCTCTTCGTGTTATTGCTCTCGCAAGTTCAGCCTCTTAATTGAAATTTTTGAGATTTAACAGTGAAATAAGAGTTTTGAAGACATCATTCGGGTAATTAGAGTTCTTTTGAAGATGATGTTAATGGTAGTGAAGATTGGAAGGAAGTTGAGTTTGAATACATTTTGAAGATGTTCCAAGTCTTGAAGAATTTCAAGTCATCTTTAAACTGACACTTGAAAGGTCAGCAGCCCAGTGCTTGCTTTTTCATGCTTATAATGACCTTCATATGCTGGGGATTGTGTAGGTGAATTTCATTGGAGCAAGGTTTATGCTGTGCACAGCCCATGCCCTTGGTTGTTACTGTCATGATACCCATATTTTTACACTTTCCTTGTTCATATAATATTTGCAGGGAACCACGTGGCTTTGGATTTGTCCAGTATGCAGATCCTCACGATGCTGCTGAGGCCAAACATCACATGGATGGCCGAGTTCTTCTTGGTCGTGAATTGACTGTTGTATTTGCTGAGGAAAACAGGAAGAAACCAACTGAGATGAGAGCAAGGGAACGAGTGAGGTTGGCTTTACTGCTTACTTATTGTTCTTGATATCATGTATTCACTCCCGATTGCATGAATCTTTTCTGGACATTACTGTTGGGGAGAATTGGAAAGTAACGTTTGAACATTGAAATCAGTCAGCTGTTGTATGGTAACAATTTCAAAATCTAAAGCCTTGTGGATTCTTGGACAACCCCAGATGTGTTCAGTTTTGATGATGATGACATATTCAACTCCTTATTGATATTATTGTTGCTAGTGTTTTCATGGTCCATCATCTTTTTCTGGCTTACAGCAATAAGTTTTAACACGTCATAAATGTAATTTGCAGTAGGGGTAGACCTCGTGAGCGAAGGTGGTCTCCTGCTCGTTATTCTCGCTCACCTCACTATTCTCGTTCTCCGAGACGTCATGCAAGGTCTCGTTCCCGAAGTCGGGATTATTATTCCCCTCCTCCCAAAAGAGGCCATTACTCAAGGTATGTTTATAGTACTTCCATTTTGTTTGATAGTTAAGCATCCAGAATACAATTTATATGCTAAAAGACATGAGCTAATATACAAGCGTAAAGTTTAAGCAGCTAGAAGTTTTTATACAACTTAACCAGTATTTCTCTTGCAATAAGGTAGTTTTTATACAAACTGCTCCAACTTTGTATGAATGCTGCTGAAACTTCACAATCGTTGAAAGTGAGTGATTATTTCATCTGGCTTTCCATTTTCTCAATTGTCTTGGTGAAACTTGATTGGTTAGGTTTGGTCTTGCTACTTCCTCTTTGTCAACTATGCTTGGTTTACTGTTTTGTAATATCTGTACCATTGCCATTTTGCAATTGTTCCAGTGAAATTTACGTTATTTATGTTTGTTTTGTGAACTGCTTAACGTCTCATTTACTAATATGCCTGTGACTGTTTGATCTTGGGACAGATCTGTTTCCCCTCAAGAGAGGAGGTATAGTAGAGAGAGGTCATACTCACGCTCAAGAAGCCGCAGCCAAGCTCCAAATAGGGGTCAAAGTAGAAGCCCCATTGAAAACCGAGGCCTGAGCAGAAGCAGAAGCCGCAGCCCAAGAAGCAGGAGTGCTGGCCCAAATGATAATGAATATCATAGGGAACAAAATGGAGAGAGATCTCCCAGTCAGTGAACTCCTGGAAGTTGTAATGCTACATATGTTTTTGACTGACTTTCTTCCCAAGTTGTAGCTGGTTATATCTGTTATGGATCGTTCTCAAACTAGGTTTTCCATCCACATTCGGTTTGAAGTTTGTAGAACTACCCCCACCCCCTGCTTCCCTTTTCTGTTGCTGAAGAATCTAGTGTGCCAAAATTTGACAAAAACACTTGGATGTGTAGTTGTTTGATCATTAGTTTCTTTTATCTTGTGGCTTTAGACCTGTACTCAATTGCCCTTATTCTTCTATACTGTTTCTGTTGCAACTGTTTGATCTGCATAATGATTATTGAATGATAGCTGAGTCTCTCTAGTGAGTGGCAAGATTTATGAAGTCTCACATGTTCGTTTTGCAGAAAAAGTTTGCAATATTCGAAGTTTGTCCTCAAAAACTGTGACTTTGGTCTGATTATGACACTGCCCCCTAATCATGATCCCTTAAATCTGTATCTTGACTTATATTCTTGGACCTCATTATTGTACTCATTTGGTGTTAGGACCAATGTGGTTGAGGGTAATTCAGGAAGGGGGGAGAATAATAGAGACGTAAATAAGCCTAAGGTATAAAGAGTACGCTCGAGGAGAAAGAGGGGGAAGAGAGGAGTGAGTGAGTGAGTTGGTTCGTGGTTGAATTGGCACAAAGGCTAGGTTTGTATCAGAATGACCTGAGTAGGTAGTTTTGAGGTAAAGAGGGAGAGGGAGATGGGATTGGAAAGTAAGAAGAGAGACATTGTAGATAGCCTTAGTAGGTAGTTTTCAGGCAAAACAGGGAGAGGGGAGAGGGGAGATGGGATTGGAAAGTAAGAAGAGAGATATTGTAGACAGCCTTAGTAGGTAGTTTTGAGGCAAAGAGGGAGAGGGGAGATGGGATTGAAAAGTAAGAAGAAAGATACCGTAGGTATAAAGAATTTTCTTCTTTTTGAGGAGTATCTCAGCTTTGGAAGGGATGCCCTGTGAAATAACCCTTGTAATGGCAGTGTGGAGTACCTTTTATCTGTTCAATAACATACACTTTCTCTAATTTATAAAGCTAGAATTTTATCATTGGCTCGACCTACCAGATATGTGAAGGGAGAATCAGTTTTCTTTTGGGGAACTAAGAACTTACAAAGATTAATATCAATGCCACCAAAGATGTCCGATATGGTAAATTTGCCGAAATCTTAAGGTTGGACTCCAGGATATTCAATCTTCTGTGAGGATGGCAATGGAGGAAATGCAGCGTGCTTTGCTGTTAGAAATGAGCAAGATGATGGGTAAGAAACCATAAGAAGGACAGGGAAGTGATATCTTAGGAAGGGGGCAAATTATGGCTGGTGAAAGGAATCATCAATATCCACCCACTTTGATAGAGCATTCCTCTAATAATATGGAAGAATATAGGATGTCAGTACGTAAAGTTGAACTGCCCATGTTTGATGAGTCTGACCTTGTGAGATAGATTACTAGATCAAGAGTATATTTTGAGGTTCATAATACCTCAGAAAAGGTAAAAATCAAACTGGCTCTCTTAAGTATGGAAGGATCAACCATTCATTGGTTTAACTTTCTAAGAGAGACAGAGGTAGAATTGAATTGGGAAAATTTTAAGAGAGTTTTAATAGATCGATATGGAGGGAGGTGGTTTGAGAATCTATTTGAAGAACTTTCGGATTTGCGGCAAACTGATACAGTTGAAGGATACATCAAGGCCTTTGAATTTATATCGTCGCAAGTGAGTCGTTTACCGGAAGAACAATTTATGGGATATTTCATGAGTGGATTGCTATTGGATATCCGGAAGAAGGTGCTTACGTTTGGTCCAGTGAATAGGTACCAAATGATGAAAATCGCAAGGGATGTGGAAGAAGAGGTGAACGGAGAGTAAGAGGTATCGAGAACTTGGGTTCTTGACATCGTGCCTAGACTCAAAACTGGGAGAGTAATTTTAGGGGCAACTTTCGGGTCAACCTGAACCCTAAGGAGTCAGATCACACAAGCCCAGTGGGTCGAGTGAGATTTTCTGGTGGATTTGGAGCAGGTAGGACCTGGGAAACATTCGAGTACCAACCCAACTCCCATGCACAGAGTAGAGTTGCAGCATCTTCCATGGCAGCACTGCTAAAGAGGCCTGAGGGAGAAAGGAGGGTGGGTGTCGACAGAGAGAAACAGGGGATGGCTTCACATTTCCTACCAAGAACTCATGGATAGAAAGGCCAAAGGCCTTTGTTTCCAATTTGGGGAGAGATTGCATCTACTACATCAATGTTCGGAGAGACAACTAAGGTTACTGTTCTGGATGACAATGAAACTTTGAATGAAGATGGGGAAATAATAGCTAAAGAGGTAGATATTGACGAGGAAGGCAATGTAGCTTTAGAATGCAGAACTATAGGATTGTTTAGGTTAATGAAAGAATGGTATATGAAACTAAAACCATGAGACTAGAAGGGAAATTACACGGGGTTTCCATTATGATTTTGCTAGATAGTGGGGTAAGCCACAATTTTATTTCGCCTAAATTAGCTAGTGGCCTTGGGTTAACAATAGAGTTGAATAAGGCTTTGAGAATCAGATTGGGTGATGACCATAAGATAATTACTAAAGGAAGGTGTCTAGGGGTCCCAATTCAGTTGGGTGAGCTGGACCAGAAGATCGATACTTATGTACTAGATTTAGGAGGAATGGTTGTAATTTTAGGGGTTGCTTGGTTACAGATATTGGGAAGGTTCATCGTAGACTGGAAGGAGATGACCATACAATTCCATCATGAAGAACAAAAGGTGGAGTTGTGTGGCAATGCAAAAACAAAGGCAATACAAAGAAGAGGAAATGTGTACCCTAAGGATTCAATATCCTTACACAGTCTTTGAGCAACCTTAAGCGGTAATTTCCAATCAGTTGAAGGAATGGCTATATCAGGGGAATAACAGACTCAGCTAACAGAAAAGAAGACCACCAGTTGAATTTGGTGTTAAACCAATTTCTGGAGGTGTTCCATGAGGTTCAAAGGTTATCTCCCCAAAGAAACCACTCTCATTCTATTGTTTTACAACAAGGACAAGGTTTAATTAGTGTGAGACCATATA
>JANZLX010000003.1:352563-367359 GCA_025531955.1 Erythroxylum orinocense
ATTTTATATATTATATATATAAGATAATTTTTAAACATATTATTTAATTATTTATTTATCTAATTGTAAACTTAAATCTTTAAACTTCAAAATATACAATTTTTTAATAAAGTTCGCCAAACATAACACAAAATAAGATAACAAAGCTTGTTAATCATATTTTATCAAAAAGATTGAAAAAAATTACTAATCATAATATTCATTTAAGTTGAAATCATCAAAATCAAGACATTTTAAATAGACCAGCCGGTTCTTTCTTTCACTGGTTCAACGGTTTTTACCAGTTCGATCGCAAAATGAACGAGCCAATCACTCATAAAAAATACAGGCTAAACCGGACCGTTTCTTGCTCCGATTCACCGATTCTCCGGTCCGACCGACTGGTTCAGTTCAATTTTTAAAACACTGTTTTGTAATGATTAAAGATACAAGTATTAAGAATGAAATGGGGGCCCATAAATAAGTGGCCTAAACCTGTGAATTCAAATCGCTCTCATTTTGGTTTAATGTCTTAAAACTAACTTGAAACTTAATCAATCACGGCCTTACCGGAATTGCCAAATGTAAACACTTTTTTTTTTTTTTCTATATAAGCTAAGGATCCTCCTTTTATTCTATCAGATAACTGAATCATAGGCATTTTTATAATGAACATTTGGCACCTGATCTGCTAACTGCTAAACATTTATTAGAATTTGGAATCAATACATTGCATTCATAATTAAAGAGGACGATCCATCAGTCGTTTTCAGTTGTTCATGGCAGAAAAAGAAAAGTGAAAAACAGAGAAGATCTCCTTTTCTGAATGGTTACTCTGTTAAGCAAGAAAAGAGAGGTCCATTCCTTGATTGGCAATGGAAGTTAACTGCAAATTTCGAGGTCCTAACACCTATTCTCAAAGACCCTTTTCTTAAATCTACAAGGACATGCTAATCCATGATTCCTTGTGAAATTGGAGGACGGAATCAAGTGGTGGATTTGGACCAGACGAGAAGTTTGACAGGAGTTGCTCATTGCTCCTCGTCCTGGACCAACTTACTATTAGCGGATATTTTGCTCTGATACCATTTATAATGTGACCTACTTACTATCAGTTGATGAGAATGACAAGAGGAGGAACATAAATGCCCATATGCTATAACTCCTCCTGGAAGAGCAAACTCAAAACTTGGGGCATCGCTTGAATTGGAAGTGTTTTTGACACAACCTACTCATTAACTTTGCTCACAGTAGCTGCCCCAAGAAACATGGGCCAGTGTCCTACATTCCAAAACTTAAAAATCAAGACACACGCCTACCTGGAATCTGGTAATAAAAGCTGTTCTAGTGATTACGAGAAAATGGCAGTAAACTCAAGTGTGAAACTCCTGATCTACAATGTTATGGTGGTTGCAATCCGGACAGTTACTGCAATTTGTCGTAATTCCAGCTGCTTTTCTAGTAATTCTGTCTGCGTAGCGCTCACTGAAAAGTCATTGCGGATCATCTCTGATCATGAAAATTTTGGAGATATGAAAACATGTGATGCTCAGGAAAGGATGTCATTAATGTTTCCAATTGTTTTTTACCCTTACTGAGCTATGAGAACTGTGGATCTAGATGCAGAAAGTGAAAAACAAAAGTGGAATCTCCATTGGCAAGAACATAAATGGAAATTTAAGGAGTTTCCTGATGGAAATCTACTCCTAACAGTTGTATCATTCATGAAGGGACCATCAAGCACTCAGTACAGATGAAAAATATAATGACATGATCAAGTAACACAACATAAAAACCATTAGAAAACGCAGAAATTATAGTCATTCTGATAGTGATCAGATTACAAAGATCACAAAAATTCTGGTAGGAATACATAGTTTTTGAGGAATTTTAGATGCATTTCAACTCATAAGGAAGCTTATAATTTTAATAGAGAATGAATCGGAAAGTCCATAGTAGAAGTCCACAGATCATTTCTACACCAAGCTTCCCTCTTGCTTTCTCGCCAGAACTCTTCACTTCAGAACTTGATGAGCTGCTAGTGACGTTCCCTTTGAAACAAAGAACAAAACAAGGTGTCAGGAAGATATAGTAACAGTAACACCAAACCTGAGACTATTCTTGGAAATTGAAAGATCTGGAGCAACTTTTTTTTTCACCTGTAGTAGCTGATGGATGTGCAGACCCTTTACTGAAGTTGCCAAATATTTCAAATATCTTAGCTTCCTGGGAGCTAGGTGAAATGTGCAGAATATCTGTAAACCAGATAAGATTGATCAACCATATAGCTCAAAAAATACAAATTTGAAGCTGTTTCTGGTTCCTGATTCTGTTTGCTTGTTGGTTTGTGTTCCAGGAGAGCTTACCAATGCACTCAGAGACATTAGCAGGTGCATGACAGGTGTTGGGGAGGCCGACTGCGAGGGTTCCATTGATCTTCAGACCAAGACTAGGATCATCACGATCTCTAATCAGGATGCACAGACATTTTTTGCTCTTCCCAAGAACTTGTTTAAGTCCACTGCAACAGTCCAAGGTAGGAGCTTTAGATTGACCACCAACAAATGGAAGACATGTGGAAAGGCTAACCAGTTGCTCTGAACATTCTGCTCTATCCTGCTGTAAATCTGAACTTGCCATACCAAGTAACACCAGCATCAAGATGCATCGAGTTGCCAGGTTCAGAGCCTGTGAGCCCATTTTCAGATTCTGAGAGAGAGAAAAGAAGCAGCAATGTGGAATAAAGATAGGCTTGGCTTCTTTCTAATTTAAAGGGTATGTTCCTGAGACACAGAGAAGAAAAAAAAAAAAACAAGGAAAACAAGGGCGTGGCAATTTGTGTGGGCAAGAAGAAATAATATTGTCAGATCTCCTACAAAGTTTCAGTGGAGTATTCACATGCGAAGGAATTGATTTGTCTTTTAGTGGACAAACAAACGCTTCAGTTTTAGAAAGATGGAGGCAGAGCAGCAGATACAGTACAAATTTGCTTTTAACTGCTGCTTAGGATTGATTAGGTATGATGTGATGGTCATAGGCAAGCAACTCAACTAAAATGGGTAATTTTTTTCTTCAGAACAGTAACTCCTATAGAAAGGAAGCCCCCCCAGATTATTACTTGCATCTGACAGTTTATTACATACATATTCGAAGAGTACATTACAGAAAAATGTCAAGTACTTGTCAAAATCCGCTTCAAGACAACGAGTTTTCAGTAATTTTGTTCTTAGAATGCTTCTGAACCTGAAGAGCAACTTTTGTATCCAATCTAGTCTCAAATTAACAGAATAGTTCTGTGCTTTCTTCTGCTGGTAAACAAACTTCTGTCCTGTACATGAATGGTCAATACTTTTTACCTACTAGTAATGCAAGAATCTGCACTTTTTCTGATCAGAATTTTGACAGAACTAATTTGACAAATTCTATTTTGCTCAAAGACCCGTGAAAATATGAAGCTTTTGTTTCTTTATCTGATACAAATCAAATCCCGTGATCACCAACTAATCAATCAAAGCTGGTAACTTTGTCAGTTCTTATGATAATTAAGTTGACAGATAATGATATTTAACTCTTTTCTATAAATCTCCTTATAATTATATCATTCCATAAGACCAAAAAGCTTTGTTACTTAGCTAGGATATGAGGGCCTACAATAGTCCCGAAACTTGCTGCACTGAAGTTGTTAAAACTCAGAAAAAGCTTCCATCTTTTGGTACACACTTCCTAATATGAAGATCAGTGTATATAATTTTCCTGTTATTCAATAGTTAGGTGTTTATTGAATAGCTCCAGGCAAAAGTATGAAAGAACAGTTGGGGAAGTTTTAATTAAATTTAAGTGGTTGTGAGCATGTGGTTCTATTCTCAACTTGAATAACTAGGGTAGAGATTGTTGCAATGGCCAACACCCCCATCTGTGCATATTAATGCATTTGCTACTGTTTTCGTATAATTTAAACATTTCTTCATTATTTTCTCAACTTCTTCGGTCAAATAATAATTTCAAGGTAACAACCGAAGCACACGAACAACCTTCTTTGGGGTTGTATCTGATCTTGCAATTATGAGTATGTGATACATAAATGTAATTGAAGATTGGAAAATGACAATAGAAGAAGATTAGTACCTATGACAAGCCGTTGAGTTAGTTTCTTAGTACATATGACAAGCCATTGAGTTAGTTCCTCCATTGTTTGTAGTAGTGGCAGAGAAATCGGGAGTCATTGTCAACTAACCACATTATAGTTAAGAACTTAAATCTTCTATTTCGGGTTTGTTAAACTTTTCTTTGTATTTTATAGCTATAGTTTCCTATCTTTTAATTGGATTTACACTTAATTGTAAAACATTTTGTTACTTATTACTTTATTTTACTCGTAAGAATATAGTTCAATCGGTAGAATTTGCCTCTCATAATTACGTTATAATCATTATAATTTGGATGTCTCAATTATCCAAACGATAATAATAAAATTTTGCACCTTTTTTTTAACCTGTTTTTGTTTGGTCTTTTGTTTCTTGTAAAATGATTTTATTTTAAGTTAATGGTTATATGTATTTATACAATCTAACTAGAATTGGGAAAAGTGTTGTGATCTAAACCCTAATGAGCTTTGCAGATGAATTAAAAAATAACACAAATTTTTTATTCAAATAATTATATTTAAAAGATATTTAAAATTTTCAAATAATTCTCCTTCCACTTCGACTCATCTAATATTGTTTCAAGTCACTAGTTATATGATGACCCGGTTTGACAAACAGTAGAATGCATTAGCTATTAGGTGAGTATATCATCGGTTAACTAATAGCTAATTATATTAGTTTATTGGACTAACGGATAACATTAGTTGTTTATTAAAGATATTTGGTAAAATTAGTTGTTTAGTATTAGCTATTGATGTGTAAAATGACTTATGAGGGTATGATTTTAAAAAAATTAATATTACGTCTCTTAATATTTTGTTGAATATTCTTATAAGAATTTAGATTTTAGATATTTAATTTTACAAAAAATAAGTTTATAACTTTAATAATAATAATAATAATAATAATCCAACTTTAAATTTTCTATCAATATGAATGATGCTGCATCATATTAGTATTTTTCATATAATATTTATAAATTTATTATTTAATAAATTAAAATATCTATAATTATAGTATGACATAGATACGCTTTATAGTAATTATATACTAAAAATATTAATTTGAGGTGACTCTTTATATTCAAAAACTTAATATTATGGTATTTTTAAATATAAACTAATATTATAAAATTAAATAAAGATTAAAAAGTTCAATTAACCTCTTTATTAAATTCTTCTAATTAAACTTCAGTACGATAAAAAAAGCCAACATTGAAAATACGTAGAGCAAAAGTAGAGAATAAAGTGGAGGGCAATACTGTCATTAAGCAAACAACTAATCCTAAAAACTCCTCTTATGAAACTTTTAAAAATCAACTTATTGGAGTTAAATAAGCTAACCAATAAGTCATTCACTAAATAAATCAATAACTTTTTAAGATGGTTAAAAAGCTAACTTTTAGTCGATAAATTAAAAAACAACCGATAAGCTGTTTGTCAAGCCCCTCCAACGTAACAATCGAGGTTTGAAACTTCAATTATATAATAGGTCAAGTTAGCTTGATTCCAAATTATCAAATTAAATGTTGTGACAGAAATAATATTAAATTAAAATTTAATCAAACTGTTTAAATTAAATTTGTTTAATTTTTTTATTCTCAATTCGATATGATCTTGATTTCAAACCGATTAAATTAAGTCTCTCTGTCCGCGGCGGACCGAGCCACATCTCTTCATCCCATTGTCCACGGCATTCATGAGCTGCTCACCCGGAACTGGACGGTTATGCATCAATACATTTATAGAAAGAGCAACAGATGCGCGAATTGACTCACTAATCACGCCACTCACTTGGCTATCGGGGTTACCTGACGCCCCACCCCCTAGATGTCATATGCTCGTAGTGGACGATCTCTCGGGCCCACCCCTCTAAACCCACGTTGCAATTTAGTTCCTTTTTCAAAAAAAAAAAAAAAGTCTCTCTGATCCTTAACCATATAAGATCACATCAACACCATCTTGAATTAGGCACCTCCATTCCTCTTTCATGCCAAGTTGTCAACCATTAAATTCCTCCATCCGCTGAAGCTGGCAACAGACCTACTCGCAATGGGGCACGGCCACATCAACAGTAAATGCTTCTTAATGAGTTCCTGGACCAGAGGAAACAGGAAAGCGCCATGTTCGACCATCTGTCTATGCTTGACCATGTTCTGAATATGTTTCGTTAATAATAATTAAAAAAACGTGTTATGATAATAATGAGGAAAAAAAGAGGGTTGAAATAGCGAATGGAATAATGCACGTGAATAAATAATGATGGCAAAAATGGTATTTTGAATAATACATGTGAAGGAATCGATAGTCTAAAAAGTTTTGTGGTCGTATCTTTCTGCCTACATTCTTTTAATCGAGTTTATTATATAAGGCTTACTTAATATAAAATATTTGATTGACATGATTTGCAGATTATTACGTCAATCTAAAAATTTATTTAATGTGCATCTAAAAAAGATAACGATCACATATTTGAAGAAAAAAAAATTGCAGATGCCATCAAGCATTAGCTGTGTTAGATGAGATTCTATTCAATACTCACTTCTTTGTTTCTCTACAAATTAAATTCTCCACCAACACCATTCAAATTGGCAATTGCTTCCAAATAGATTTTGCAAGGGATAGCTAAATATAAAATTTAAATATGAGCTAAAATAGATTTTATAAGGGAGAATAAATCACAAAATTATGATCTTTCAAACAATTTTATTTCATTTTCCAACTTTAAACTTTTTAATTAAGTATTTAAATGTTTAAAAATCAGACAACTCGCATTTAAAATATATCGCTATTAACATTTTATTAATATGTTTGATGAAGTAATATAAAAAATTGATATTTAGAAGAAGTACATGACATCTTATTCCTTACATAATGTTTGAATATCATAATTCAAATTTATAATTATCAATGTATTTGTTGTAAGAGACTATTGAAAAAATTAAGAAGAGCTTATGAATTAAATATGGATATATTTAATCTTTGTCTTTAATATAATTTTAACTTTTTCCAATCTTTTACTTGGTAAAACTTTTCTTTTGAATGATCACGTGGTTTAAATTGAATCACGTATTAAGTTTTTTTTAATTGAATCATGAATTTAGTTAGGTCAAAAAATTTTAAATAACTTTTTAAAATTAAAAGTGTAAAATAATGCTCTTTTTTAATTAAGCTCGAACTTGAGTTGTCCATACTCAAACTAACACTCTAACTCTTCTAAATAAAATGATGTCGTTTTGTTTAAAAGAGTTGACACTCAGGCTAATTTAGCCTAAGCTCAGGTCTAGGTCCAACTGATAACACCTAAGTCTAAATCCAATTGTCTATCTATAATTTTAGCTAAACACATGGCAAGTTAAGTTTGATTTAATTAAGATCGGATTTGAAGTTACATACTTAGGTCCATGCGGAATAACGGTCAAGTTTAGATTTGACAATTTTTCTAAACCCAAAAAATTATGGCAAATTAATCAAAATTGAACTAATCCAATTTAAAATCAATAATCAAATCTGAACTAATCCAATTTAAAATCAATCAACCAAATCAATTTTGATCTGACCCCTTCCAGATCCGACTTATTGTAAGCCTCGGCACTCATTGTCAGCCTGGAATACACATGTTTTAGTACTGATTTTTCTGAAGTTATTTGATGATATTTTGCGTGCTTGTTTACAGAGAATCAGGATCTTGGGCACAGGAAGGTGACAATCATGGTACGAGATGATCATTCTGCACGTCATGAAGAATTTAGTTTCACCAGAGAAGCAAGGCCAACTCTCTTACTTTTATTGTGGTCTGTACTTTGCACTGGGGATTCGTGGCAGCTACAGCAATTTCTTCATGCTTGATCAGTCACAGGTTGGCAGGAGATGGAAGTTCATAATCTGGGCATATCTTAGTTCTTCTTGGTAGCTTGCCATTTCCAAAATTCTATCCTTTCACTGGAAAAAGACTGATAAGGTTAGGTTGTCCCTTTCTGCAAGATGAAAGCTTTTCTGGGCAAGGATACATTTGATGAATGTGTGCGCCAACCATGGAAATACCTTCAACTTCTTGGTCTTGGTTTGGCTGTTGTTCGAGAGTTGAGTTGCAGGAAGTCAAGATTCAAGATTCGGCCACGGCTTAAGGAGTTACAGAAGTATTGTACCTTCAGTGTAGGGGTGGCAGAAACTCCTTTATCCACTGAATTACTGTAACATAGAGGAATTTAGAATTCCTTGAATCAAAAGAAAGAGTTGATCTATGGATTTGTTATTCACATGCATTATTTCTACCCTAAAACTACTTAAATCCAACATATACCGTCTATACACATCTTGTCTGAAAGTTGAAGACATGCATGGAAGCATCTAAACAAGTTCTGAATCAAAAATATGAATGGAGTTTGACCCTTAGTTCCAAATTGGTAATAACATCAAATGAAGGTCAAGATTCTATTGACTATGAGGATCAACCAGTAAGCTGTATATAGGAATTACCAAGAGCAGAATGATGCAGTCTAGTAGTTGAGCTGTCAACAACTCCTGCTCTTTTCCACCGATTTGTATAAAGTAACAACCTCTTTTTGATTAAGTGCAGATATTCAAGCTTTTCATTGATCGCCTCCAACCCTTGATTCCATCTCCTTCTCATATTGAAGACTATGAAAAGAGGAAAGCTTCCAGCTCCGAACCATGGTCCTACCGGTATGAGTTTCAGCTTCCAAGACTAGTGCAGGACTTCATAGGCAGTCTCATCCAATTGAGTCTTTAATTTCACAAAAAGCATGCTTCTTTGAACTCGTCAAGTCACTACTTTCTCATCTGCAGATATGCTAGTTTCTCCTCAGAAAGCAGCAACTGTAGGGAAAGAACTGATTAAAAGAAACAAGCTAGTTGGACAAGAAAAAGAGGAGAAAGAAGAAGAAAAAATTTCATCTTCGACTTCATGGTAAGATTCATGAAGCAAGGTGTGGATGTTTGGTGAAGATGGCTTAGTTTTTTGGCAATGTAAATTATGAAGTCCAGTAGAATCTAGCATGAACCGCTGATTGGAGTCTTTAAACTGATTCGTTCAAGAAATTAATAACTTAATTCTCCTACAAAACGTTCCTAGTTAAATCTTTAGCATAACATTTGAGTGCAGATAACATATAAGTTTTACTCCTTACGATAATATTATGCATGATAACTTGCTAGGCTAAGTAGCTTCGTCTTCATGCGAAAGGTTTCACCATGAGTGAAAATTACTAGAGAACCAAAACTGTCTGTGTTAGTGGTCTCCACGAGACAAGATTCATAATACATGCAAGAGTTCTTGTGCAGAGCTGGAAAGACATTGTTTCACTTTACAGTATCATTCCACTTGTCATTGCATTATCTTATCCGCCAACCTCTTTCTTTTTTTTCCCTGAATTTACATTCCCGTTTCTTAGTTGTTCCAAAACATCATATTGCTAGTACAAAAACTCCATTAAATCAAACTGCTAGAGAATCCTTTAAGGTATGGTTACCTGGTGGGAGGTGGAATCTGCCTGCGAAATGATCATCGCTAGATAGTAAAGAAGAATTGCTTTCAGAAGACGCTGCCTGTGAGATTCAAAGGAACACTGCACTTCCTCTTTAAGTGTTCTGGAGCTTCAAGCAAAGAAGCATGAATGGAAACATTAGTTGCAGTTCTGGCAGAGAAAGATCTAATCTTTCTGGGGAAACGGCAAACCTTTTATATATGGTTTCTTTTTTAATCAAAGAAAGGTAAAAGGGGCAATTTATTAGAAAAAGCTCAAATTAGATTCTAAACTAATCAAAATTTATCAACTTTATGCAACACAAACGGTTAAGAAATCTTGTTGGGAAAGACAGAATCAAAAGAATGAAATATACTAAAACCCCAATTTAAAGCAGAACTTGTAAAATTACCTCAGTCATACTCCACAAGGTCTACATATATATCGGAGATATGAGAAATCTTGGGCCAATCTTCACCATCCTTCAGGCACCTTTTCTGCAGTAAAGGACTATCCCAGATAGACAGATAAGAAAGGGAAGAGGGTAGCCCCTCTTCTGGCAAGGACTGGAGCTTACGGCAGTTAACGATCCTCAGATATTGAAGAGAAGTGATATCTTGAAGTCCTCCCGAGTTGAGAGATTCTAAATCAGCAAAACCGTCGATTTCAAGAGAGGTAATAGTGGAAGGTAGCCCCTCTTCTGGCACAGATTTCAGCTTAGGACAATTGCCGATCCATAACTCCTTGAGATTAGTGAGTTGTTGAGTCTTGCTGTTAACAATAGATTCTAAGTTTCGCAAGTCCATTATGCGAAGCGAGGTGAGGGAGGTTGGAAGCCCCTCTTCTGGCAACAATTGCAACTCTGGACATCTGCCAATGGACAAACTTTGAAGAGAAGTGAGGTGCTGAAACCCCTTGTACTCGAGAGATTTCAGATATCGAAAATCCCAGATTTCAAGAGAGGTAATAGTAGGTGGGAGTAGTGACTCCTCAGGGAAACATTCTGCATGTCTATAGCCACCTATCTCGAAGTGCAAAAGAGAGGGGAGACAACCTAAATTCCACTGGTTGCGTCCATTAGTGAGTTTACTGCAACCAACAATTTCAAGTGACTGTAACATTGTGGGGAAACCTCCTTCAGAGAAGGACTTAAGAGAGTGCATAGGCTCTGCCAATGATTCCAAATTTGAGCAATCCACTAACCGGAGTCTTTGCAGATGAGGAGTTCTTAGTCCTAAATTGGGAATTGATTTTAAATTCAGACACCGAGTAATTCGCAATGATATGAGAGATATACTGTTTCCGCAAGTCGTCTCAAAGTTTGGACAATCCTCAATGTCTAGATGCATCAAGTTAGAGAAGGACTCTAAGGGAAAACACTTCAAGGAATCGCAATATCCAATTGAGACATCTTGTAAAGTATTGAACAGACCACAACTCAATTGTTTTATTCTCTCTACCAGAGGACTATGAAATCTATAAATTAAAAGGCAATTTCCATTCTCTAAACTCAGACCATGCAAATCATCCTGTAAGTCCATTTGAAGGATACTTGGAACTCTCGGGACTAGTGAAGCCTCAAGTTTCTCACATCCCCAGATCTGGAGTGTAGTCAATAAAGGAAGGTGTTTAGGTAGAGTGTGTTTTAACTCAGGACTATTGATTATGTAGAGCTCTATAAGGAGATGAAAAGCTTCCTCTTCATTTCCACACACAATCCATTCCTGCCATTGGGGCATATTTTCAAACCTCAAAATTTGGAGGCATTGAAATGGCTTTTTCATGGATCTGCATCTGCCATAGAACTCAGGACCGATTGTTACAATTCCTGGAAAATCTGCAATTGAAAGGTTTTTCAGGTACACTAGTTGCCCAAGTGGTGGTAGTTGGCAACAATGTCTACAACCATCGAGCTTCAAGGTTACTACTCCTAACAAAGGAGATCGTCCATCAATCCAATCTGGAAATCTTGTGCCCCCGTACCCACTAATTGTAAGAGTTTCCACGTTTTTATGAGGTTCCAATTGCTCCAACAGATGTCTAGCATGCAGTGAATCATCAACTTCACCCTTCCAAACCAATTCCAACTCCTTAAGGTGCATTTTACCCTTTATGTTGGCCCTTAAAACTTCTGCTACATCCATAACATTTTGAAGATTTCTAATCACAAGACCTCCCCTCAGTTGTTGAAGATTCCCCAACTCTTGAATACCAGACCCACTTTCCTTCCCAATCACAAAATCACTCAATTTTTGGAGCTTCCTTAATTTACCCATTTGTGGAGGCATCTTTCGCAAGCTCGTCGATCTAATATCAAGTAGACATAAGTTCACCAAATTTCCAAAGTTTAGTGGTAACTCAACGAGTTCCCAGCATCTCTCCAAAAATAAAATTTCTAAAAGATACAAACTACACAAAGATTCAGGTAAAATTTGGATTGATGTTTTAGAGAGATTCAAGTATCGGAGATGCTTTAAATTGCCGATTGAATCGTGTAACGTTGATATGCTATGATACCGAAACAAGGACAGTACTCGTAAGTGCTCAAGTTTTGGAAGTATATCATAAATTACCTTTTCATCAATTTTATGGTATGCCGATTGTAAGAAAGTGCGCAGTAGTGGAGCACTGGTAATGCCTTCAAAGTTGTTGGACAGCAAACTGTTTCTTAGAATATAAGACAGATGACGTGTTCTTGGTGTGACATTGCATAAATCATCATCATCATCGAATCTGAAACAAAATTCTCCAGCCATGGATCTAGCCAAGTCATTGATGAGATCATGCATAATGAAGCCTTGCCGATAAACATCTCCGTTTGGATTAAAAAAAGACCTTGACACAAGATCATCAAAGTACTCCTCACCAATGACTTCCCTCTCCATGCTGAATCCTGGTTGTCCCAGAAACCCCTCTCCCATCCATAAGTGTACTAACTCCTCCTTTTTAAACACATACCCCTTGTGAAATATGGCACAATATGCAAAGCATTGCTTCAAAGGAGATGGAAGAAAATGATAGCTCAATCTTAAGGCTGGAAGAATGTTGTCTTTTGGTAAATTCCAAATATCGTTCTTCAAAACTCTCTCCCATTCTTCAGGTTTTCGTTTGAAGCGCAAGAGACCCCCTAACGATTTTGCTGCCAAAGGTAAGCCGTTGCACTTTTTCGCTATTTCTCTGCCAATCTCTTCTAAGTTTGGATATGCGCGAGAGCTCCTCCCATCAAATGCATGTTTGGAAAACAAAAGCCAACATTCTTCATCTAGTAACTCCTTTAGATGATGAGTTTGAACGACGTCCATGACTGATGCCACACTTTCAAGGCGGGTTGTGATTATGATCTTACTTCCTTTTGCCCCAACCTTTAAAGGCTTTAGCAAAATGTCCCAGTGCTCATAATTGTCATTCCAAACATCATCAAGCACTAGCAAAAACATTTTGTCTTTCAATTCATTCTTCAATGCAACTTGAAAATGATCCAAAGTATTGATGTCATGCATTGTTGAAATGACCTCATTGAAAATATCCCTGGTCACCTTCAAAATATCAAATTCTTCTGAAACAGAGATCCATGCTTTGAACTCAAACTGCTCTTTTACTCTGGTATCATTGTATACAAGTTGAGCAAGAGTGGTCTTACCAATCCCACCCATGCCCACTATGGGAATAAGACCCAGGTTATTACAATTAGCATCATCTGATAGCAGCAGCTGAACTATGACTTCTTTATCTTCATCCCTGCCATAAACACCAGATTCATCCATCACGGAAGTGGTTGGTACCTTCTGGAATGATGGATTTTCTCCAAGACCTTCTTTTAGACCAAGTGCGGTCTTCTGATTAACTATATATTCAAGCTTTTCAAGTATCTTCACCAACTTTGATTCTATCTCCTTCTCAAGTGGACCCCGGGAAGAGAAAAATCTCCAAACTCTATCTATGCTGGTCTGAGGTCCAGCGTCCATCTCTGAGGCCAGAGCTGCATAAGCAATCTCATCCAACAAGTCATCAGCTTCGTAGAAAGCGTCTTTGAGCTCATCAAGCCACTTCCTCACAGCTGGCCGGGTAATCTGCTTCGCCTCAGCATCATCAAGAACTCCTTCAACAGATATCATCATTATCTTCAACTTCTCCAGCAGCTTATTGTTAAGATTCCTTCCGTTAAAAAAGTCTATAACCTTCTGAGAAGCAAGCCGATCAAACAACACTTGAAGGGAAGCAGAAAGAAATGCTCCTCCTATGAGCGCTGCAGCCATAATTCTTTGCTACTTGGAATGAAATTTTTGATCTAAAACAACAACAAAGAAAGCAAGTTGATGAGTCGGATGATTGTGTTTAGTAAGGTGGTATTGTTGTATGATTGATATATAGTACATCCTTAAGTTGCCTTCCAAGTAGCTTCCAAGTAAGTCTACCCAACGTTTCCTTCCTCTCATGTGCAGGAAATTTCCTCCCTTGAAAAACGTGGCACCAACTTGCATCCTTTACTGCAACGTGACCTGGAAATTTCAGTCTAGGTCCCCACTTCCCAATTTTTCCATTAAATACGTCGATATTTCCAAGCACAAACAACTTGACCTGGAAATTGCAGTCACAAAGCCAGTAATTGAATCACAAGCCATCCTTTTGCATGTAGGGCGTCAGCATCTAGGTCAGGAGGCCACTTATTTATGATCCAATCTCACATACCTCTGTATCTGTTGTCCAAATTTACAGGCTCAGATGCTTTCAGAGGAGAGAAGAAGCAGAAAGAAAGAGAAAAAGGGTGTGGAAGAAGAAACTCGTTCAATTTTCATCCATCATCGCTCAATAGAAACAATCTGTCTGCTGCAGCAGATTCTTTCAAACCAATTCTCATTCAGTAAGCTTGGCAAAGAAACATCAAACTCAATGGATTATTGATGAAACAAAGAACAATCAAACATTTGATTCAATTTGTAACAATACCCACATCTTGAATTTACCTTCCAATGAATCAGTAGTTGGTGTAGCTGCAACATTGTGACGTTTAACCATCCGCAGTAGCTAGCCCCAGCTTCCAATTTGATTGCAAGCTCCATGTCAGGTAAGTGCTTAACTTTGAAGAGGGACTGATCCATTCACGGTAAACATATATCACTAGTGTTCACTGTTTTAGATTATTTTCTAAAATTATAAAATAATTGTTAATTGTTAATTTTTAATTAA
>JANZLX010000003.1:375837-391820 GCA_025531955.1 Erythroxylum orinocense
TATAAATTTTCTACTTACTATTATTAATTTTATTATACCAAATTAATTATATTAGTATTATTATTATTAATGATTAATGATTAATAATTAATTATTATTATAAATTTTGTACTTTTTTATTATTATTGTTATTATTATTATTATTATTAATCGAGATGGATAATAAGGATATGTTGTTTTTCTGTTGAAGAAAACATGTTATCAAAATTCAGATAAACGATGCTTTCTGGTTTCTGTAAAACTGTTGTGGCTTTTTTATTTTCAGAAACAAAAAATAACAACGGAGTAAACCAAACACGTTTTACTTACCTGTTTTTCCTTTTACGAAAACGGCAACAAAAAACAGAAGAAAAAAACGAAAACAAACAACTCCTTAGGTTAGGGTTTTGTTTGAAATTCGATTGGAATCGAGATAGTCAGCCTTAGCCCAACCCCGACCAAGCCCACAAGTTCGAGCTTGGCAAACGATGTCATTTTGGCATACTCAGGCTAGACTTAACTTAATGTTTTAAAAATTAAAAAAATAGAAAAATGTTGTTACTTCCTATAAAAATGACACCATTTTTCTTACAATTATTGGACCTTAGGCCAACAGAGCATAGATAGCCTGAGCTCAAACTTGCCCTGAAGTCCAATTGTTTTAAAAAATCAAATCAGTGCTAGGTCTGGATTGGGCCGATCCAACCTTGGCCTAAATGTCATACCTAATAATATTTTGCAATGGTTAAAAAATTGAATTAGTTCAATCAATTTAATCACATAAATTTTGAGCCATTTAACTTCCTAATTTAGTTTCAAAATTTTCAATTTGATTTATTTTTATAATTTTTTGTTGTTAAACATTAATTAATTTATTAATTAATCAGTCAATTTTTGTAAATTAATCAATTTTTATATATCAAAATAAATAAATAAAATTTATTTAACTATCTCTTTTTTAATTAAATTTCAACTTTTTTATGGACAAAGAAAATCTCATTCAATCATATTTCAAATTCTTCAAATTTATTTAATTTTTAATCAATTTTATAACAGTCTAATAATGTTTAAATATTAAACCTTAAATTTTTTATCTTATCAGTTTAACTTACGGTAAGGTTTTTAAAACATTAATATTTTGAGCAAATGAAACAATTTATCAAATTATTCTTATCCAATTTGGTACAGTAATCAGGTTCATATCTAACCTGAAGTCAAGAGGTTAGTTTAGTTTTGGTTCAACTGAATTTCAGATGAGACTCAAACTTGAGGGACTAATCCTAAGAGTTAGTACTCACAATTTGTAACCTAAACTATGAAGACAATGGGAATATGCTACACAATTTACATAATTAATAATTAAGGTTGACGTCTATAACTTAGTAGTCCCCACTATATTTTCATTACAATAAGCATTTAAATCGGACACGGTTTGGCAGACCGGACTTTGACATCCTTAGTTTCAATAATGCAAAACATAGAATCGGACACGGTTTGGTCGACCGGACTTTGACATCCTTAGTTTCAATAATGCAAAACATAGATATTGTATTCCACTGTCGTATCTCCAGAACTCCGGTTGAAGTAATAAGTACTTGCCTGAGCATATCCCCTCGTCAGCCGGAAAATCCCAGTCCCTCCGATCACCGGCATCTCTCTGATATTCAAGGAAACCTTGTTACTTCCAAGAATTGTTATACTGCTGCCATTGAACTTCCCTTCAGTGAACACGAAGTTCATTGCCAGTATCAGGCGAAGTTCTTGTTGTGCTGCTGATCCATACAACCCTTGTGCTCTTCCAACCATTTTGGAAGTCAAGTCAGGCCCTTCCGTTAATGGATCATCGATCATGGCCAAGAAACCAAAACTCGTCGCCGATGAGTTGGAGGGTGGTGGCACAATCCTGACTGCGGTAGGGTTGCTTCCACTGAGAATGTCATGCCAATACACACGAAAATGGCTAAGTTTTTGTTTCTTGAGACCTAGTTCTTTCTTGTCAACGATCCTAACATAACTGTGATCTTCACTTGTGACCAAAATCAGGGAAAATGAAGAAAGAAAAGAGATAGTAATCAACTGGGTAGCCAAGTTGAGAAGAATTCTAGCCATGAACACACTATAATCTTACTCTCATCATCTAAGCATATATATATAGAGGATAATGAATTAATTTTACAAGTTAAAGTTCCAGTTGGTGTGTGTTAGGTTAGGCATTGTTATTCTAGTATTAGTTGATGTATCACTTTCCTCATATTAAATGCAGCATAAGAAAGTGAGAAACTGAAGTTAACATTAATCTATTTTATTGTACGTCCAACAATAAAATAAATATTAGTGGGTTCTCCATTACATCTTTGTTAGTAGGTGAATGTAATTTACAGATTATTAAGTGTATTTAATAACTTATTTAACGGAAATTTGAAAAATAACACTTGCCATTGCAAGCTTGTCTTAATGTAGTTTTTCAATTAATATATGTTTATCAGCTAATCTTTTGGTACTCATTGGAACTATATTAATTGGACGATGTGTTTCCAGTTTAGTTTAACATAATATGTTTCTTGCAAGCAAATCTAAAAGACCCTCTTAATTGGCAGGTACTTTCAAAATTTGTTTGGATGTTATAAAAAATTCAAAGACATAACGAACATAATATAGCATTTCTAATAACAAGTGTGGTCTGTATGTAATAAGGTTGATCCACAGTTTATGCCAAGAAGCATTAGTAATGCAAAACATAGACATTGTACTCAACAACAGCGTCTCCGGTTGTTAGATTTACAGAATAAGTGCTTGCCTGAGCAAACCCACTAGCGAACCGAAAAACCCCGGTGCCACCGATCACCGGCATCTCCCGGACCTTGGACAACACCGGATCCCTTCCAAATATTGTTATGGTGCTGCCATTATACCTCTCTTCAGTGAACACACAATTCATTGCAAGTATAAAGCTAACTTCTTCTTGTGATGATGATCCGTAGAAACCTTGTGCCTTTCCGATCAGCCTGGAGCTCAAGTTTGGTCCTTCAGTTAAAGGGTCATCTATCATACTTACCAGGCCAAACACGGTGGTCGATGTATTGGAAGGTGGTGGCACAATTTGGACCACCGTGGGGTTGCTTCCACTATAAGTGTCATGGAAATAAAAGTGAAAATGAGTAAGCTTTTGCTGAGGTAGCTCCAAGAACTTAGGATCTATGGTTTTGACATAATCATAACTCAATGCATAAGAGATTTGAGTGATGAAAAATAAAGAAATGTAATTGAAAACTCCGAGTTGCCATTGAAATGCTATGAGAGATTGCAATTTAGCCATTGTAACGCTTGATATGTTGGGACTCACTTGCAACTATATGTATATATATACAGATTGGAGAGGATATGTATTTCTTGTTTAATTAAGCATTTCTGTTTCTTGCAAGCTAATCTAACACGATTCTGGGATTAAATCAAGATAGAATCATGAAATTCTCTCGTGTACGTTTAAAATTAATTATTTCTAATTTTTGATTTGTGATACGATGGTTCTAATATAAGTTTTTAATTAATTAGTTTTTATTGATATTTTTAATAAATTTATTGGGATTATTAGGATACCTTAATAATATTATATAACTTTTTGAGAATAACAATTACTTCTTCTAATATGGGTACTTTTAATATTATTTTATTATTCGTATATTAATAATTAAGAATCATAAAATGTCTATTAAATTGTTTTTGGATGGTGAATAATTTTTACAAATTCTCTAAAGATAATTTATGGTTTTAATTACAGAAGAATCAGATATTAGATGGCGCTTTATTGATGTATTAACAATTAATAATTATCATATTCTTGAAAATTATGATTATTAGAATGATTTGCATTCACAGTTTTTTTCCCTAATCTCAAAAAATAAAAATAAAAATAGTTCAACATCAAAGAGGTTAAATTCAGCGTTTTAAACTTTGTAAGGTACGAAAACTATAAAATAAAGAAACAACGTTTCACTTTTCTTTCACGCCCATTTTCAATGATCAGTCAGTCACAAAGTATTTGATGGTTTCAGGGGCATAGGAATAGGTTGGTTTCAGAGTTGCTCGCCTCTCCTTTAACGGGCCGCTAAATACCTGATTTACATTCTCCTAATTGTCTCGTCGGGTCAAAATGTGAGGGGCCCTTTAAGTTGGAGATTCAACCTTTTTGTTCCAAGGTTGGTTTCAGAGTTGGCCTTCACGGGGTTGACGATAGAAATAGAAAAGTCGTGATCAGATAAAGGTAAATTATACTCTTCATAGTTCACTGGAACACTTACACTTGAGTAAGTTACCTGGAGATGTTTATTTTAATGCTTGCGTTACGTAATTATAGTTAGGAAGTCCAACCTAATATCTTTTTTACCTTTGCTAGTTGTAAATTTTGGGCAAGGCTTTCGGGCTTATAATTTGACTTTTTAGGACAGTTGCATGGGGAAAGATTCTGCATGGCTGTTTAAAACTGTAGAATTGTTATACCTTTAGAGTCTCTTAGCAAAGATCCCTAACTTAACTGGCGACAAAAAGAGCTTAATTTTATAGCTTATTAAGTACTAATAAAACTGGACACCATTAGGTATATCCTTTAATTATTTATTTATTTATTGTAAGTTTATTTACATAATTATTTAACGTGTTAGTTTTATTTATTTATTTTTTAACCTATATCACTTATTGTCACATCTACATGTGAGTCTACCGAAAATATCCTCTCTATTATATAGGAGTAAAGTTGCGTATTATCAGACCTCTCCAAACTTCGCTTTATTGTGGAGCTTCGGACTGAATGTGATGATGATGAGGAATGAGTTGGTTTGGAAATTCTTTCTTTTTTCACACCCTAAATTTAATTTAAAATTTAAATCAATGAATTTGAATTGTGATAAAAAAAAATACTATTTTAGTTTTTATAATTAAACTGATATTATTTATTATTTATTAATTTTAATTGTTTATATCAAATTAAGCTGATTCTTAAATTTTAACTCGGTATCATGTCTCAATCAGTTAAAATTTAATACATTAACTTAAAGTTAGATTGAAGGATGGTTAAAATGTACTAATGAAATATTGGTTTGCAATTATTAATAACAGAGAGATGTGGATTAAATATCGGCTTGCAATTATAGTGGAAAATGACCATATAGCGTTCGATGTTTAAGCACTAGAATGTAGAAATAGAAAATTTTGGTTAAGTCAAACATCGTATGATTTGGTTAGAGCAAGTGGCACTAGGAATTATGCAATGTGGGGCTTCGCATTAAATCAAGATAGAATTATGAAATTACTCAAAATTAATCAAAGTTCTTATTTGTGATTTATGATATGATGGTTACTTTAAAATTTTTATTGTAACTTATAATTAAGGGTAAAAGATATCCACCTCCCTTGTAGTTAAAGAGATTTTATAAAATGTTCATACTTTTTAAATTTCTTGAAAAGAAATCTTCTAATTTTTAATTTTTTAGAAATCCTTTTGTTTTTAGATTTAAGTTAAAGAATAATGACAAGTTATACACATTATAAATATGACATATAAATTAATCAAATATCACTAATGTAATAATCTAAGTTAACTCTTAAACTTGACTCGAACCAATTAAATTTGACTTCAATTAATTATTTAAAATAATTACAACAAATTATTAATTTGAGTTTGATTTAATGAGTCCAGGTTAAGTTTAAAAGATAAATTTTATTGTCATATAAATATCTTTGACTAGTCTACGTTTAATGTTTATGTTGCATTTTATTGTCATTTTTAACTGAATTATAAGAGAAGAGTTTTTCTAAAAATTTAGAAAATAGAAAAAAAACATTTTAAAGATCTTAGAATTTTTAAAGTTTTTTAAATTACAAGTTTTTGTCTTTTACGATATAATCAATTAATTTTTATTAGTCATTTCAATAGGTTTATTGAATGTGATAAAATTATTTGTAGATAAGGATGACAATGGATAAACTATGGGTCAGCCTCGTTATTTTGTAAAAATACTTTTTAAAATTAAAATTGTAAAATAATATCTTTTTTTAATTAGGTCTGAATCTGGGCCGCCTAGGCTTAGTCCTACTAGATCCAGCTTTTTTAAACAAAATGATATCGTTTTATTTAAAATAATTAGGCATCAAGCCGATCTGAGCCTGAACCAGACTCATGAAATAGTTCATTGAAAACACTTAAATCTAGGCCCTGAGTTTCCCTTGCGTTCCCTATTCGAAGAACTACAAATAAGCCCCGTTTCGTTGTTAGCTAATCAGCCAAAATATAAACCCAAATCAGCTGGTTGATTTTATAAAAAAAAAAGTTATTTAGGTTGTTTGGTTAATAGCTGGTTGGGTTAGCTGATTCAACCTAACTAGCTGATTTTGAAGAAGCTCCTCTACCGGAGCATTTTAACGTAATCAGCTGATAGTTTTTATTTTAATATCGGTTTTGCCCTCTTTACGTTTTACTCTTTGACCGTCTCATTTCTCATTTTCTCTTAAGTCTTTTCCTTTCTTTGGCTTTTATTTGCATCTCTCACATTTCTTGGTTCTCACGGTAAAACTAGGTGCTGTCGAACTCCATGGTGGTGTCGTCGTTTACTCCCACGCATCAAAAGAACAGTAGACCAAATGGAGATTGGCGACCCAGCAAGAAATCACAATATTCATCCTCTATTGTTGTAATTTTTGGAACAAATCTTGGAGGTAGCGACCTCAACGTTTTCTTGACTAGTTTCACGTTGGAGTATTTTTTCCCAGTTGATGAGCTTGATTTGCTATATCTCTCAATTTTTCATGAAAGCCTCCAATAGTCTCATTCTCATCTATCTTCAGCTCTTCAAATCGCAGGGCTAACATCTGTAGTTTCGATGCTATCACAGATTTTGATCCTTTATGAATGGTTTGCAAGGCGCCCCACGCTTCTTTTACCGATTCCCATGCTGAAATCATTGAGAAGCGTCCTTCATCAACAACACTGAATATCGCATGCATCGCTTATAAATTTCCCAATGTACTTTCTTCTTTCACTCTTGTCCATTCATATGGATCTTTTTGAACTACCTATGCTTTATCATAAGTGATCATTGGATGCGTCTAACCATGTACTACCAAATGCCAGGCTCTCGTGCCCTAAGATTGCATGAAGACTTTCATCCGTTATTTTCATGCTGGATAATTAGATCCATCCACTAGTAGTGGTCTGGTGATTGATGCACCCTCTCTCGTAACTATATCTGCGAACCTAAGATTTGTACCAACTTGTTACCAAGTTCTAAATTGGTGACATTGCTCTGATACCAATTAAAAAACTAAAAGGGTTAATTATTTCGTAGACTTTTCGTAAATCCTTTTTCACGAACAAAATAAAAGACAATGATATTTATAATGATTTGCATTTCAGTGTAGGCTTGACAATCAAGCCTCAGGCTCGAGTTGCCCAAGCTCAACACTCGATTGTTATAAGAAAAATAATATTTTTATTTTTGAAAATAAAAATAAAATTGGGCTAGGCCGAGTTTTGGATTGTCACTTAGCCTATTACTACCTCTATTCTAATGTATATAACACTTAAGGAGTATCATAAATTTATAATTTATATTTTTATATATAAACGACTTTTTTATACATCATTTTTGACATTAGGCAATTATAAGTATAAATTTCTAATATTTCTCTCATAAATGAATTTATTCATATCGGACTAATTCCTCTTTAACTTCTAATTAATGTGATGTTATTTGAATTATCATATAAATTACTATTATTAAACTAAAAAATTCATTTGATATAGAAATTGAATCAGCTTATATAATTTTGTATCAAATTATAAATATTAGATAAATTACTTACAATAATTAAAAGGAAGTGATTTTTGAACCAAATTCTATTAAATTATTCAACAATAATAGTGAAACTAATGGAATGTAAAAGCATCAATAGTGCAAGACATAAACATCATACCCAACAATAGCATCTCCACTAGTTGGATTGAAATTGTAAGTACTAGCCTGAACATACCCTCGAGCAAACCGGAAAACCCCACTGCCACCGACCACCGGCATCTCTCTGACCTTTGACATGACAGCGTTCTTCCCAAGTATGGCTATGGTGCTTCCGTTGTACTTACCTTCAGTGAACACGAAGTTCATCACCATTATCAAACCCGCTCCTTCCTGCGAGGCCTGCCCGTAAAACCCTTGTGCTCTCCCTGCCAGTTTCGAGCTCGTCTGATATCCTACCGTTAAAGGGTCGTCGATCATGCTCACGAACCCAAACCCAATAGTATTGTTCAAGGGTGAGGCCACTATGGGAACAGCAGATGGCTGTTTCCCACTGTAGATGTCATGGAGGTAGAGCTTGAAATGTGTGAGCTTCTCTTCTTTTAGCCCCATGAGCTTGGGGTCTAAGGTCTGAACGTATTCATGGCTACTTGATGCAGAGAGTTGGGTTATGGCAGATGAAGAGAGGAGGGCTAGAATGATGAAGTGGGAAGCCATAACTTGAAGCAATAATGTTCTAGCCATGGCTTCCATTTCTGTAACTACACAGAGCTTTATGAAGGCGATGAAGCATCAATAGCCAACCTCAACTAACCTCTTCATTATTTTCAACTCCAACCAAACCCTCCAACTTTCTCAATAAAAAAGTCAACAAGTCAAACCGTTATAACAATATAATATAGATAGACATTAAAGAGGTTGTTAGTGCTCATGGGTAGAATTCAAAGGGGACCTTTTTCAATAACAGGTCACTCGTGGGAGTTTAGATCTTCTGTCTAATATTATAATGTTTTATTGTGTTCAATAAATCTCAGTTATTTATTTATATAGGTCCTATATAAGATCTACGTGAGATTCGCGTGGAGTCCGTAAAATAAATGACTAAAATTTCATGAAACAGAATAAGACAGAGTAAAACTGGACAGAGAATTTGGACTCCTATTTTAGAGCGTGTAAGTAAATTATAAATTATATAATTTTAATAAATTATATTTTTGTATAGTCCACCACCCTAATGTTCAACTAACTTCTAATTTTGCATGTTTTGTTTGTTTCAATATATACCTAAGCTCCAACAAACAAAGCTTATACTATGAATTGCAATCGTAGATAATGCGGCAATTGTGAACAATTACTATGAATTGGACCAAATATTGGAAGTGCAAGTCACAATGTTGCATCCAAAATTAGAACCCTAATTAATAGATTAGATACTATAAAGCAAATCGATGAGGGCCAATTAATAATTTAAAGTCTGACCAACCTTAATCACAACTTAAATGTTCTAAGTTGCACTAATATCTTGACATTTCTACGCCCGAAAGAGAGATGTGCAAGCTATTGTGTGCTATTTTAGTGGTCTTAGTTGGCCTAATCTCGTACCAACTGCACTAACTGAGGTAATAATTCAACTTCTAATCCAGGGCTTGGGCAGTCGTCTTCTGAAAGCAATCCACAAGACCTAAAGTCCAAAGAATAGGAGTATATATAATGAATAAGAAACAAAGAAGGAAAACCATTTGAAGAGCACTGTTGGTGTTATTATTATTGAAGTGAAAAAGCTTGGTGTATGGAATATGTTAGCTTAAAAGGGAAAACAGTGAGCTGTACATTATCCGTTCACGGGTGAGCCAAATGCAATCATATCCCGCTTGTAACTTGAGTGTGATCACCTTTAGAATTTCGGCCCATACATTCGATCCCGAGCCAGCTATCAGGAATCAGAGTGGCGCAGCGGAAGCGTGGTGGGCCCATAACCCACAGGTCCCAGGATCGAAACCTGGCTCTGATATAGAGTGGCTTCCCTTCCTACGGCACTTTTGTCCCCTTTTTGCGTTTTTCCCCTTTCCCTGTTGCCCTTTTGACGCTTTGAGTCATCTTGAGTTTGAGCTGCCTAATTTAGCTTAACTCAATTTCTAATAAAATAAAAAGGGTTAAAAGCGTCATCTTGAGTTGGAACTGCCTAATTTAGCTTAACTCAATTTCTAATAAAAAGGGTTTAAACAATCTGTTTTTGTTGGAGTTTTTCAACCTGTTTCGATTAATTTTATCCACACATTTACGTAAACCCTATATAAATATGTGGATGAGAATTAATATAACGGGGTAGGAATTAGTTATAAAATAATATTTATGTCGTTTAATTTTATCCACACATTTACGTGAACCCTACACAAGGACGGAGCCATGTTATAGGGGAGGGGGCCATGGCCCCCCCTTTCAAATATATTTTTTAAAAAATTACTTATATAATTAAAAATTTTAAAATTACAAATATAAGTATCCCCTTCCCTAAAAAAAAAAAGTGGCCCCCTCTTTTAAATATATTTTTTAAATTACTTATATAATTAAAATTTTTAAAATTACAAATATAAGTGGCCCCCGGCTCTCCATTAGAATTGAGTCTGGCTTCGTCTCTGACCCTACATAAATATGTAGATGAAAATTAATATAACGGGGTAAGAATTGGTTATAAATTAATATTATTTTTATGCAGGATCAAATTTTCTGTTTCGGTTAACCAATTCTTATTTTTGTTATATTAAAATATTATTTTAAAATTTTAAAAATAAATTTAATTGAATCCAAATTAAAATTCCTCGGCCTAAAACCTGACTGTCGTCCGTATTTTCAGAACTTGCAATTCACGCTTCTTATATATTTCCTTGTTTTTACACTAACGACAAATTGTGCCACGTTCTTTAGACAACGAAGGATACTTCCTGTTAGAAAAGAAGGAACTTAATATAGCCTTTAGGAAGCTACATGGAAAGGCAACTTAAAGCATACGTTATGTATCTATCAATCAACCGTATTACTAATGACAAAAATATAACTCATCAACTTACTTACCAACATACATATTAATCACAAACATAAAACTCACAAACTTGATTCATTTAAAGTAGTGTAAAGATTACCAATTATTCATATGAACGTCTCGTTTCTGTTTTAGTAACAGTGCGAGAATTAAAACTACTAAAAAATTTAATTATTGTTAAAAAACTGATACTCCCTCCGATTCATAATAAGTATCGTTTTAGAAGAATGCATATTTATTAAGAAAGTTAATGAAATATCTGATATACCTTTATTAATTACATGTTAAAGTGTCTTGAAAATATAATCTGCGTAATTAAGATGTGAGAGAAATTAAAGGGTAATTTTGGAAGTAAAATTATAAATATGCATAAAAAGTTACAAATAACACTTATTTTGAATAATTAAAATCCCTCTAAAACGACACTTATTATGATCGGAGGGAGTATTAAACAAGATCATAGATCAATCAACAATTAACTAATCAAGTATATGACGACTTTTTATGTCCAAAAATATATAGGCTGCATAAAAATCGGAAAGATCATGGAGTTTCAAATTTATCTTCTCTAATATTCTTGGGGTGAGATTTTAAGAACCTAAAGATTAGTTTAACTAAGCTAAGATACCTAATATAATTAAAAAAAAAACATGCGAACATTTGTCTTAGTTAGCTTCCAATTATCTTCTTAACCAAGTTCATACGTCAACCATTTTTCATTTCAGAAGACGCTAACATGCAACGGAGAAATGTCATATCACTATATCAAAAGCAATCTTTGCCTCATATTTAAATAAGTCTTTGTCGATTGTTGGTGGATGAGCAATCAAATCGAGGAGTCTTAAATGGAAATGTGCACAAATTACGTGAAAATTTAAAATAACGGATATTAATCAATTGCGTATAATCATTATTGTTTCATTAATTGATAAGAGTTTTTAATTTAATTTAATTTATTTGATTTAATTATTTAAAACCACCTTTTAGAAAAGAAACTTGTATAACCCCAACATTCAAGATCTTATTCTCTGATTGGATCGGTTTTGTTCTTGACGTCAATAAATACTTTTCTTTATTACAAATTTTTTAAAAGAAAAATAGGCATTTGATCGTAAAATAAAAATATTTTTTAATAAATATATTTTTTTTGACAATTATAATATAACATTTTAAGAAGTTCAAATTTAAAATTTTTTTAAAAAAGCCTCTCAGGTAGATTTTTAGATAAATTAATAAGTTTATTTTTAGTCCCTTTTGTATTTATGTTTTATACATAATTTTCACAATATCTATAAACTTATCTTTTCGTTTATTATGTATTTAACTATTTACTCAACTTAAATATTTATTTCGAGATTTATATAATATTATTTGACTTTTTTATGTTTTAATATTTATTTTTTATATTAATTTACTTATGTTATAATCTACATAAAATATTTGGTTAGATATATTTTCATTTATGTTTTATATGATTTAAATAATTATTTATATATTGTGATTTTCATATTGATTAATATACTTTAAATAATATTTATATGCATAAATAAATTTTATTATAAAATAAAACTTTTAATTTTAATTTTTATGTTACCAAACAAATTATTTGATGAAACTCTTAAAAAAAATTCTTTTTTAAATAACAAATAGGTAGCTGATTTTATGTTTTTCTAAAAGAGGATCTTTAAAAAAAACCCTGAAAAAATTTATAAGATTAACCAAACAGAGTCGTATATTAAAAGGTTCTTATCTATAAAATCAAAGATTCAAACAAAGCTTCTTTTGCAACCGTATGTTCCTCACTCTCTTATCTCCAAGACTTACCTTCCTTGTGACTAAACATGGAAAGTTTAGTACGTCATGTCCTTACCAACTGATCAGTCTGTTTCAATCTTCTAAGCCACCATTTTAATGAAGAAGCTTGTCTTCCAATTTTTTTGGTTTTGCTACTTATACACCTCACTCATTCTCTTCTCTTCAACAACCCACAAAAACACATGGGGAGTTTAGTAGGTCATGTCCTACCAGGTTTAGCTTTCTTTGTTCTTGGGCTATGGCATCTTTTCAACCATATCAAACTCTTCGCTTTACATCCAAAGTCATACCTCTCCTCTCCATGGTTTCCCACCTCAAGACTCAGGTATTTGGAGCTCTTATTGATCATCATCGGAAGCTCCATCTCCGTATCGGCGGAGCTCTTCATTGGACCTGCAAAGCACCAACCATTCGACCAGGATGGTACCATACCATCTTACCACCTTCGCAACTTCGAACACTCCTCAATCTCAATGTCCTTCATCGTCTACGCAGCTTTGGCTATAGTTCTCGACAAGTTTGGCCCTAAAGCTCATTCCTCTCTGAACCTGACTCAGCTCCTTGGAGCTATGGCTTTCGGTCAACAGCTTCTCCTCTTCTATCTCCACTCAACGGACCACCAGGGCGTAGAAGGGCATTACCATTTTCTTCTTCAAGTTCTTGTCATAGTGTCATTATTCACCACTCTTATCGGCATTGGACTTCCCGGGAGTTTCTTGGTTAGCTTCGTCAGGTCTGTGAGCATAATGTTCCAAGGTGTGTGGTTTATTGTGATGGGGTTTATGATATGGACGCCCGAGTTCGCGCCTAAGGGTTGCCAGCTTCGATCGGAAGATGGTCACCGAGTGGTTAGATGTGGCAGTGAAGATGCACTGAGTCGGGCTAAATCGCTGATAACCCTGATGTTTAGCTGGCTTGTTATTGCAGTCACCATTTGTACGGTCACCTTCTACCTAGCTTTGGCTCAGTCGTACGAAAAATCTGATGAGTACTCCTACTCAGCTATAGCGAACCCTAAGGAAATGGAGGTGTTACAAGAGAACTCGAGATCAGATGTTGAATTGCAGAAGAAAGACGGATTCATCGGAGATGATTAAGAGACTTCTGTACGTTAAGGAGATGGATTTATATATACATATATGACTAGAAATATGCATTGGTAACAGATGTAGTGCTCAAATTTTCTTTAATAGAATTAGATAATAAGCTATTTACTGTAAAATAAAGCATGCATCTCAAAACACAAGTTCATTTACGTGTAAACAAGATACTTTACACGTATGGTATTCACCATATTTAACAATGGAAGCATAACGGAAAAATACCTCTAGCTATTGCTTCGATGATGTCAAGCAACGTTTCTAATATTTTTAAATCTTCTAGCTTCTGATTTCCACAGTGCGATGGTGTCTAATATTTGTTTCGTGTAAAAGAGGAAAGGAACCTAAAATATTTATACATTGCTTTATGATCATATCTGCCTATCACAAAAGATGAAATTCCATAGATATGCCTGTTAGATTATGAGGTATATACCAAAGCATTAACGAGGGGTTCTCAACTTGACTCTACGTGAATGAATAGATAGGGCCATAACTCCTTAATCCACCTATCCAAATCATTGATTCAGAATGTAGTTCGTTCGTCATGTATGTAGAATAAATAAATTGCTCTTTTCGTTCTTGCCTTTCCTTCTTTACTGGATGAGCTTTTTGTCAACTACAGGCTCTTACTGATGATACAGATGGTTCACCGAGGATCTACCTTCCTGATCCACGATGAGTACCAAGTGTCATCCAAAAGGTAGTTAGCCGTGGTCATCCCTCCTACCCCTAAAAAGATGGCGACTAAGAAGCAAGCGTCTCCACGCCGTGTCTCATGCTTTTCTTTCAGATCCATGGTGACATAGGATTTGTTGTTCTGTTTGGATTGGATTGGGTATTTCATAGAGGTGCCTTCCTGGATCTTAATTCACAGAATTACTGAATTCTGTGAATTATCTACTTTGTAATACGCGACTTTTTGAAGCATATTATCTACTTTGTTGTAGTGATACAATTACTGAAGCAATGCTGATACTACCAGTCAACCGTTCCAGCCGTATTTCACCTGCGTGTCCATGGAGTAGGGAGAGGAAAGAGGTTGTGAACCGGATTTGAAACTCTGGTTTTGTTTTTTTTTTTTGTTTTTTTACGAGGTATTTTAAGATATTTTTAAGTTATTCACAAATAAACTAACCGAGAGAAGAGAAAGAGAACATGAGCTTAGAAATCCCTGGACCTTGGTCCGCATGTTTGGACCATATTGTCGTGGTCTTACTTTGAACTCATCTTAACTGACCACAAAGTTGGTACGTGTAACAAAGGCCAACGCAAATAAAAAATGGTTCCCAAATCCCAACCAGTCGAAAATTTCTACTTTCATTTTCTCTGCTTCTCTCTCACCCTTCCTCATGGTTTACTCGCTTTTGCCCTCCTAAAATCTATACTCTCTTGCCTAATCTGTGTCCCTTGTTTTAGGCAATGGCGAGTTTGAGTTCTCCATTATCCCTAACTAAACCAGAAACCCATCACTAAGTCGAGTAGATTCTTTGTGCGTTCATTTTCAAATGATTTTTCAACCGATAATCAGAGTGACATTAAGCAAAATACACCCAACGCTGCAGACTACGAACCAGTAGTCAAAAGCAGGTATTTTTCTTTGTAGCTCAACGATAAAGATCCCGAATCTACTTTTCTTAGTCAAAAGAAAAATCCTAGAGACAGATTGTCTACTGCCCTTTTTCTCTTTCTTTCTTTCTTTATGCCTCTATGCTCCTTCTGTCTTCTCAAAAGCATCTCAACCTACAAAGTTAACCAGATGCTGACATCCCACTTATATAAGGACTAATTGCCATTGAGTTACTGTCTTTTAGACTTTGAAATTTCCAGGTCAAGCTGTACGTGGTTGGTAATTTCGATGAGACTGCGATGAATTTCCTGGAAAGAATTGCAGTGCTGGGGACCTAGACTGAAATTCCAGGCCCATGGCAATAAAAAGTGAGGATTATATTAATTTCATTGCTAGTAATTTCTTGTTTTCACACAACCTTTCACAATCATAAGTCAGGGCCACCTTTTTCAAGTGAGGAAATTTCCTACAGACGAGGTGAAGAAGACCTTGTATGGACTTACTTGGAGGGCAACTTGAGGATGTATTATATATATCAATCATACAACAATACCACCTCTACATCAATCATACAACCATACCACCTCACTAAACACAGCTATCGAACTTTTCAACTTCCTTTCTTTGTTGTTGTTTTAGATCAAAAATTTCATTCCAAGTAGCAAAGAATTATGGCTGCAGCGCTCATAGGAGGA
>JANZLX010000003.1:433060-445402 GCA_025531955.1 Erythroxylum orinocense
GTTCTTTAGGTTCAGGTTCAGGTTCAGGTTCGTGAAATTGTCGAACCTGACATTCAGGTTTAGGTTCAGGTTATTTACGAACGGGTCAGGTTACCCTACCATGAACACTCCTAGTATGAAGTATTTTGTGTATAAATTGCATATTACTAAACCAAATAGTGAGAACCTGGCGTCATTAGAAACTTAAGACATATGGGAACATTTTTTTAGGAGAACGTAATGCCTAAATACTTCATTTTTATTGTCTTAATGATCATGCAAAATTGACCCGAAAATTTGTTTTGAGAAAAAGCTGGAATGATCGATTGAGTTATGAACTTAATTTTGTGTTATTAAGGTGTAAACCTAAGTTCAAATTATACTTATATGAGTTTTGATATATGAATGATCATGTGATGAAAATAAAGGGAATATACCCGAGATTATCATTGAGTATGCATTGTACATAATCCATAGATACGTATGTGCATAAATGAGTACTTATAATTGTGCAAAGTTGTAATGTGTGTAAATGTGTATTGCATAATATAGAAGAGCAAATTGAGCGACAACATCCAGACGTTATCGGGATTTCAAGGCAATAGTTATCTGGAGCATCTTGTGAGTAACCTAGATGGTCTCACTTGATCAATTGTTTGTTTTAAATTTTATATTGAATTATTATATGAATGTGATTGTGTTGATTCCGAGCATTGAACGTCCAAGGCGTTTGATGCATGAATAATATATTAGAAGTGCTCCTTATTTGTAAATTTCACGAAATAAGTGATTCTTAACATATATGTTAAATGTCGGACCAACGTCCGGTAACAAATGTGAATGATTGTGATTGTAAATATGAATGTGTAACATTGAGCACATTTAATTGATTGAATACATGTGACGCATTTGATTACATGAATGCATTAATAAATAAAGGTTGTTGTGACCGGAGTAGTCACTAAAAAAGAGCTTAATGCTCAAAATGTGATAAGAGTCTCAGGCTCAGTCGTTATTGTACCTGGTATCTACTAAGGGATATGAGGTAATGTCTGAAACAAGCCTGGTATCTACAAGGGATATAGGCCAATAAAAAGGCACTCGGTCACAACAAAGTAATAAATGAAACTGAGTCTTATGTGCATTGCATTTATAATTGATATGTATATTTTAAATGATCAAAATGTTCTGTTTGACTGCTTTGAATGTGATATGTGCAGTAAATGAAATGTAATGCTTCGTGATAAATGAAATGAAGTGAATTGTGTGATTGTATGTGTTGATGTGTTATATGAATTGAGTGAACCATCGAGGATGATTTACTCACTAAGTTTGCAAAACTTACCAAAATTGCAACGTTGACATTTTTGGTTCGAAAGAGGATACTAGCGACAGAGAGACTTTAGAAGAAGTCTAGTTTTTGTACTTTTAGATCAACAAAATGGCTCAAAGGTCAGTTAGCTGAGACTAAAAGATCTAGATGGAATTTTTGTATAATTCCTCATGTATGTAGCATATTATGTATACAAAGATGTAAACTCTGATTAGTTTTTGATGATGTACATATATGGATGATGTTGTTAAGCTACAATGTACAGATTCGATTTTAAGAAATGAAATGAGGAATTTGAGTTTTTAAATTGTGTGATATTTACATCTTAAATGATGATGTCATGATTAAGTTAGTGATCTGACTGCTCTAGCATCCTACCCTTGTGGGGTACGTACTCGGATAACATTCAGGATATCATGTACGTGTTCTGTGAGAGTGGGGTGCTGCACTTCCCCTGCTACAATAGCAACTTGCTCTTCCCCTGCTACAATGATTGCCAACGCCCAACACAACGAAACATACTACTCTTTTACCATAGGCCTGAAATATAACATAAAACAAGCAGACATACCATATTAGAAAAGCTAGCAATCCCCAAATTGTCGAATTCGACAAAATTCTAGTTGAAACCTCTGCAATTTCCCATTTATACACAAGCAAACAAAACTGAGCAAACACTAGACAAATAGCATGGGAAGAAATATAATAAGAAAAGATACATATAGGGAGAGATGGTAATAAGTAGTAGAGTGGTTGTGACGATAGCTAACGTGTCAACGGATCTTTCTAGTACATACCCTGTAATCTTGAGCATCTCATCGGTGACCAAGTCCTCTTACTCCTCTTCTGCTTCCTTCTCCACTAACTCGGCTGCTAATAAACAACATGAGAAGAAGAAGAAGAAGTGGTAGAACACGAAGAATAGAAAGAAAAGTCTGGAAATGATAAGCTTGTGAATCGTAATAGATATCTCTGTGTGATAAGCTTTGGATCGTAATACATGAGTATTGAAAAGGGCTTATGTTTAAAGGAAATAATTAGTATTAAGGAAAAATATTAAGAGTATATAAGTATTATATTTATTAATTTATGTTTCATCTTAAATTTTTTAAATTAGATATTTTTTATTTTTACTGTTTAGTATTTGATGAAACCTAATATGCAACTCAATTTTTACCGTATTTCATTCCATTCTACTAACGATAGAAGTATATGTTACGTTCTATTAGCAACTCTCCAACCAGGGCTAAGCTCGTCTTCTCTCTCTCAAGACCTGTTTTTGTTCTTATCATTACGGAGAAGTATCGAACAATCTTCGATTCAGTTCCCTTTCTTTCTTCGTTTTACTTCGTGAACCCTAACCCTAAATTACCCAATTTCATACACATCGTTTCACAATTCGTCTTTCTTGAAGCCAGTCAACCCCGGAATCGCACTCATTTCTGTTCTATTTCTTTCTCGGAAACTTGTCTTCTTGGAGGCAACCGACCTGCTAAGTTTCATTATAATGATAAGCACCGGTTCCCTAATACGCTTCTTCTTGCTTTCAAGGAACCAGGTTCATGGGCTTGAGCGATGCCTGAGCTTCGCAGAGGTGCACGGAGAGGGCGCACGTCGAAGAAATTAGCGCCGCAGAACCGGCTACTGGGGAGTTACGTGAAGACACGTGCTGCCGTTGTTGGACTGTCGCCGGAGAGGCCGAGGCCGAGGACGAGATTAGAAACAAGAAGATTGAAGGAGAGAGAAGAAGGTGGTGGTTGTGATAAGAACGATAAAAAGGTGGTTTTGATTTCAGAGCGAGAAGAAGGAGAAGAGAGTAGTGACACTTTGGGTTTGGAAGGTAAAGTAGAAAAAAAGAAAACTTTTTATTTGGGTATTGGTGGTAAAAAGGAAGAAGAGGATAAGAAGGTTGTTGAAATGGGTGATCATAGCGGTGGTATAAGTGCTAACAAAGCTCCTGGCCAAGAAGAAGAGGGTAGTACTGCGCCTTTCCCAGAGACGGTATATACCTGTGTTATTTGATGATATTCTTTTTCTTTTTTTAATAATTCTTTTGTTCTGTGGACTTCGTTTTCATGTCATTAGAATTCCCTTTTGTTTTGTGCATAAACATTGTCTTCATTTCATTTTTTTCTGGTGCAAATATGAGATTTTCACAGCATGGAAGCAAGTTTTACGAGTGGCTCTGCGGGATTCACCGTGGCTTTGTTGGAACTTATGGATGTTGGCTTGCTTTTAGTTTTTACTCCCTCATTTGTTTTGCTTTATAGTTCCCTCCACAAATTTATTTTGGGTAAAGTGGAACTGTGATCTATATTGGGTTTCAGTTACCAGAAGATGACTCTTTTTGGGGGACTGAGGAGGTGAATGTTTTTCAGTCAGAATTTATGGAACTTATTTGCCTGCTAAATATTATTTCCTACCAGTGGAGTTTCAGTTGTGTGATAGTCATTGTGGAATTGTTATTGCATGGAGCTGCCCCAATGCATCAATTAGGTGACAACACACGGCCTTAGGTTAGCCAAATCAATCCAAACTTAGTGGAAATCACTCGTTGATGTGGTGAGATAACGTTTCAGGGTTCCATTTATGCTGAAAATGGTATCGCATTTAAGGTTTTGGTGTTAGTATCATGAACAGCAGATGTGGCAGGATCCAATCAGTAATCATTTGTTGCGGCTGTTAACCTTCCCTTTTTGTGGTTTGCTGGAAGCTTTTTCATTGATTTTGAGGAGACGATTTATTTATTGGATATAACATGAATCTGGGCAAATATGTTAGCGAGTGTTCAGAATATGTACAAAAAGAATCATCCTTTTCTAGTATGTTTTCTGGTGGGTTGTTCTTGTGAATGTATTGGTTTGCGCGGACTTGTAAATGTTTATCTTGTATAACAATTTGCTGCATTTCAAGTATGTTGGTTGATCTTATGGCATGTTGTGCCTCTAATATTGCTTATATTCTTTTTTTATAAGTTTATAGAAAATTTGTTTTTGGTTTTTTCAAGGTTCAAGTGGGAGGATCGCCTCTGTATAAGATAGAAAGGAAGTTGGGCAAAGGTGGGTTTGGTCAGGTCTTTGTTGGACGTCGCGTTTCTGCCGGAAATGACCGGCCTATGAGTTCTGGAGCTTTGGAGGTAAAGTTAGTTGGGCTGCATTCCTAGATATTTAATCTTTGTCATGTTATATATTTATCACTCTTTCACATACTTGTGCTTCTTTAGGTAGCTCTGAAATTTGAGCATAGAAACAGCAAAGGCTGCAATTATGGCCCTCCCTATGAATGGCAGGTGTACACGTAAGTGCTTTTGTTTTACTTGTATTTTAAATTTGGGATCACAATTTAATTAATTAACCTTACACTTTTATTTCTCAGTGCTCTTGGTGGTAGCCATGGGGTCCCTAGGGTACACTATAAAGGAAGGCAAGGAGATTACTATGTCATGGTATGAGTTATGAACTTGGTTCTTTTACATTTTGCTTATAACTTGTCCATTTTCCTAATGTTTATGCTTTTCAGGTTATGGACATGCTTGGGCCAAGTCTTTGGGATGTATGGAATACCTCTGGCCAGGCGTGAGTAAATGTGCACTAATATCTGTTTGTACAACCCTGAATGATGCTAAAGTGATATACTTTTATGTTTCTGTATATTTGCTGTTAATTTAGCTTGCCATGGAAAATGAGTTCAAATTTTATTCTGAGATTGTCAAGTTGTTTTGTATCTGTGTTTCTTTTCTTGATATAATTTCTTGTGTGTCGTTCATGTTTATCTCCTTTTGGAATACAGAATGTCTACAGAAATGGTGGCTTGTATTGCAGTGGAGTCATTGTCAATCCTAGAGAAGATGCATGCAAGAGGGTATGCAATCAGAATGCTTTTTCTCTATTATAGTTTAGTCTTGGGGAACTTTAGAAATTGAAACATTCAATTCTAGCTTCAATGATGATTATTTTCATTTTTGCTACTGATTATTCTTCATTTTTTTTTCGTGATTTTAGATATGTGCATGGGGATGTAAAGCCAGAGAACTTTTTACTTGGCCAACCCGCTACACCACAGGAAAAGAAGTTATTTCTTGTTGATCTCGGATTAGGTGACTGCATTCAAATTAATTCCTGGTGCATTTCCTATGCCATGAGTTACGCTTTTTGCCTCATGGCTATTTATCATTGCAGCAACTAAGTGGAAAGACAGTGGCAATGGACAGCATGTTGAATATGATCAACGTCCTGATATGTTCAGGTGAGAATGGTAGTCAATGCCCTTGTGGCCAATTGTCCAATTTAACTCCTTGAAGAATATCATGATATCTTTCCTATTCAATATCTGTAGGGGAACTGTTCGATATGCCAGTGTTCATGCTCATTTAGGAAGGACTGCAAGTAGGAGAGATGACCTAGAATCTCTGGCATATACACTTATCTTTCTGAATCGAGGCAGATTGCCATGGCAAGGCTATCAGGTGCCAATTTCTTTTATATGTTTAAGACTTTAAGTAACATTCAGACATGTGCCAATTTTGTAGAGCATCCTCATGGATTTCTTTTTCGATAGAATATTGTGTTAATGTCTTTATCTCTTTCCTTTTTCTTTCTGGATGACCTCAGGGAGATAACAAATCCTTCCTAGTTTGCAAAAAGAAGATGGCGACATCTCCAGAAATGTTATGCTGCTTTTGTCCGCCGCCTCTTAAACAGTTTCTTGAAATTGTGGTGAATATGAAGTTTGATGAGGAGCCAAACTACTCCAAACTAATTTCTTTATTTGACGGCTTGATTCCACCAAATCCGGCTATAAGACCAATAAACACTGAGGGTGCTCAGAAGGTAATTTTGTCAGTGATCTGTGCGATATTTCTTTGTACTATTCCTTGTGGGCTTCAATAACTATTTACTCAACTGGCAGATTATCTGTCAAGTTGGTCAAAAACGTGCTAGGTTGAATATTGAAGAAGATGATGATAGTCAATCGAAGAAGAAAGTTCGTCTTGGAGTTCCCGCTACTCAATGGATTTCCATTTACAATGCTAGGCTGCCAATGAAACAGAGGTATAGTTATGTTCTGATGCATAATCTCACACTGGCCCTAGGAAAACTAATCACATATACTTAAGTTGTAATGAACAATGCATCTAAGAGTTGCTTATCAAAAAACTATCCATTATCTTCCGGGAGTTGCAATTTGGTTGCTCGGCTGGATTATTCCTTTTCTGTAATAGGAAAAGGAAGGTAATTTGTTAGGTTTGTATGGGATCCATGCATTCCATCTTTCACGTTTTAGTCTTAGTCATGGTGAAATGGGTTTCAGTTTAGTGCCAACTTGATAATTTGTGGAAAAGGTGACTCAAAAACAACTTGGATCATGATTGAACTTTTCTTGTCTTGTTTTCTGAGATTTTTTGCCTTCCTAATTTTTCGTGTCTAGTATATAATTCAGCTCTTTTTACTTCTCATTTCTTCTTACCTGTTAGGTAAAAGTGTTGCTGCATTTGTGTGTTCTTCAGAGTGTAAGGAATGAATCATCTGTTTTTATATTTTAATTTTATGATGCACTTTTGTGTTTTTTAGGTACCATTATAATGTTGCTGATGGAAGGTTGGCGCAACATGTGGATAGGGGAGTTAAAGATGGGTTGCTTATAAGTTGTGTGGCTTCTTGTTCAAATCTTTGGGCATTAATTATGGATGCTGGAACTGGTTTTACACAACAAGTTTTTGAATTATCTCCATTTTTCTTACACAAGGTGAATCTCTGCTGCACACGATATGTATAGATTTTCATTCTAATCACACTAATTACATCTTAGTAATGAGATGAAATTATTGTCCAATGTTATAGGAATGGATTATGGAGCAGTGGGAGAAGAACTTCTATATCAGTTCTATTGCTGGTGCAAACAATGGCAGCTCTCTTGTAGTGATGTCCAAAGGTCTGCTAACATTACAAAATCAAATTTCCATAATGTATATATTCGTCATGCACAAGAGAACCGAGAGTTTGTTATAGTGACTATATTTCATATGCCGAATGTTTAGTATGTTGTTTACCTTGAAGTTGTCGTTTTGCATTAACAAGTGCTGATTTTTGTCCAGCTTAATCTCTGGGGAAAATTAGTGTTAATACATAATTTGTGTTTAACTTGTACAGGTACTCAGTACACTCAACAGTCATACAAGGTCAGTGACTCCTTTCCCTTTAAGTGGATAAATAAGAAGTGGAAGGAAGGATTTCATGTGACGTCAATGGCCACTGCTGCAACTCGATGGGGTATTGTCATGTCTCGAAATGCTGGCTTTAGTGACCAGGTCATACTTTTCACCTTGAATTTCATGAACTGTTGATTTATAGTCTACAGAATTACATTATTGGTTCTTGCCGGCCTTTTCTATATCAAAATTTGCAGTTATTGAGGCCTTCCTCACGGAAGATATGACAAGGATGCTGTCTTTTGTATTTAGTTCTCATTCAATGATTTTCTCTCTGTCTCTAGCCTAATCACTTACTCTTTACCTACCTGTCATTGAATTTAATAGGTGGTGGAACTTGATTTTCTATATCCAAGTGAGGGAATTCACAGGAGGTGGGACAATGGCTACAGAATTACATCCACTGCCGCAACATTTGATCAAGCTGCCCTTATCTTGAGTGTCCCCAGACGCAAACCAGGAGATGAAACTCAGGAAACTTTGCGGACTTCTCAATTTCCCAGCACACATGTTAAGGTACATATACATATGAAGTGCAAAGAATTGATATAATATATGTGCTACAGTAATACCTTCAAAGTTGGTGCATTGAAGTTCTGGATGCATATGATCCCCACTAGTTAAGAGAAAGACCTTGGACACAATATCAAACCAAATACTATAATTCCTCTGGTTTTGGTGGCCTTGTGTGGGTACCCCGTTGACAAATTTTGGGGAAAATATGTTTTTGGGTCTAATTTCTCATGTATATGATCGGTGTATCTCTGTGTTACATGCTTATTCCTCCCATCTCACTCTGTAATTGGTCGTTGTACCAATCCAGGAAGCACTCTTAAGATCTGGATTTGCCTCTATATGCAGGAGAAATGGGCGAAGAACCTCTATCTTGCTTGTCTGTGCTATGGGCGTACTGTTTCTTGAAACGCATTCTGTAGTAGCAGGGCAATTTCTGCTAGAAGAAAGAAAATAACAAATGGAGTCATTTGTAGCTTTCTACCGTGCCTATTCCTGCATGTCTATCTAGTTTTTTGTAATTTGTAAAATTGTTATAGGAGCTCTGCTCTGGAGTACTGGAGAGCTTTATTGTTCCAACAACTCTTCATATTCGAAGATGTAATTTTATGTCATAGACTTGAATTTTAATTTGCTTGTTACGTAATGCCATTGCACTTTACTGATTGTTTGAAGGTGGAGCATGAGTTAATCTTGCATGATATTTCAAGTATGAAAAGAAAACGAAGCTTTACACAGCTGCTGACATTTGAATATAATCTGTGAGATAATAGGATGAAGTGTTTTCTCTTCAAATTGGAAAAGAGCAACTGTTGCTCTGTTTGCTCGTATAGCATAAACACCCTACGGACCTCATGCCTGGTTGAATTTGCAGAGAAGGAACTTCATACACCAACTGCTGCCCCAGATGAACTAAAACCACATAGGAAGAAACAAATTCTATCATCTGCCAAAACCCGGAAGAGAAAATCCAGTGCTTTCTTATAAGCACAGATGATTGCGGTAGACAAGAATAACATTCAGTAGAACTACAGAAAAATCTCCAGGAATCAAGGTTGACTGTTTGGAAGCCTGCTGAGAACAGAGTGCTCTGGTTTGTGTTCACATTCAAAGTCGAGATGAACAAATGCCCTTTCAACTTCAGGGAGTTTCTCAATCTTGATCTGCAAGGTCTCCCCAATGGTGTGTGCTTCCTTTAGTGGCAACTCTTCTGGCAGTTCAATGTCAACCTGCAAAAGAAAGAACAGAGAATGAGAAATTACGTGACTTATCAGCTTAGTCAATAACTTGCAGTTAACTAGTGCATATCTGTTCGAGTTGGATAAAGATCCATAGTTGTATGAGTTTTGAATGATGCAAGGTCAAGCTAATGACTATAATTTAGCACGTTTCGGTAGTTAAATTGAAATTGTTGTGTAGTTAGATTAGTAGTTTACGTCCCTTCAAATGATACTGTTGAAATAGTAAAATGGCCATGAAAATGCATTGGTGAAGCTTTATGCAGAAACAAGCATCAGACTGAAATTAAAAGAATTGTCAAGAAATTAAAAGAAACTACATAGGCGTATGCTAGTTCTTAATACTCAAAGCAATGGAGGAATTTAACTATAACCAACCTCTACAAAATAAAGAACACCAAAGGTGTAAGCACGGACAGTGTCCACACGTTTGACTTGAGGGTGTCTTATGACAAGATATGTTAGTTTCTGCAATACTTCTGGAGGTGCTGATTGCCCAATAAGCGAAACTGTATCAGAAAACGCATGTTCAAGGGATTACACATCAAATATAAGGATTCAGGAACAACTTAGAAACTAAATCATTTCGATTGGTTCCTCTTAATAGCAATCTGGTAACAGAAGAAGTACCAGCATTTTCCATGACTGTCCCAGACCAATTTGTGATTGTATAAACCGCAAGGATGATAGCTCCAGCAGGATCAATCCACCAGTAAAATTTATCACCAAGAACAGCAGAAACTAACCCAATTATGTTCGTTATGACGTCAAAATAGTGATCCTGGACATGAGCATTATCTTATAAAACTGATGATGATGATGATAAGCTAAATGCAGATGCAACTTGTTAAGAGATTAGAGTCGGAAACCTTCGCATAAGCACGGACTATTTTGTTTCCCGAGCTTTTACAGTAAATCCACAGTCCAAGTTTTACAACAGTAGCAGTAATCATGATTGCATACAACCACACCAATTGATTGGCAGACATCTTTTCAGTAGGTTCATCTTTTATTAATTCCTCAGCTGCCTGAATCAATATCTGGAAACCTGCAGAATAAGATCATAGTGCTATTTAAAATCCATGCTTACAAGGTCACAATTCTTGGAAATGGAAGATATAGCAGGCTAATAAGCAACATCGTACCAAGGGTAGCCATCACGGCAGCAAAAATGATTATTCCTACTGGCTGCACCCTCAATTTTCCAATAGGATATTTGTAGATATTGATGTTTTTCATTGATAAGTGAGTGAACCAGAGTATACCACCAGCCATGAGATCAAGTAAAGAATCCAAGGTTGATGCAGCAATTGCTATGGATCCACTCCTTATCGTAGCATAGATCTGCATACACGGAAATTCGCGACATGTGAGCACCATTGCAGTAATGTTTACTCACCAAGAACTGATACGTACTAGTGAGTGTGATTAATGCAGATTTCTTCACCCATATTCTTGTGTTTACCAAATGGTTGTCACTTCGTAAATCCTTTATCAAGAAGTATGGCAAATGGTTTCTGTTTTCTTCAATATTAACCAACTAAAGATCCAATAAAAAGAAGAGGAATTTCATAGGATTTCAAGTACTTTTGAGGCTGATCTACCCTTTTGGCAATTGAGTTGCAGAGAAAACAAATGTTATCTTGTTCTGAGACATCATTACTGCAATCACATGATGTAATACACCTGAAGTAGAATTCTCGGCAAAAAGTTGCTCGACGCATCTAGAACCATAGGAATCCAGTTCCATCGAAGAACCTTGATTTAAAACAGGCAACCATATGTTACCTTAAGAGCCAAGAGCAGAATATTGGCATAATTAGAGATCTTCATTGCTCTTTCAGCTTGTATTTGTTCTTCGTCATGTTCATCAATAATAGGGTGAGTTTCCACCAAAGCATCAACTTCCTCAAAGGATTTCAATGTATCAAATTGCCTTTCATAATATTTCCTTTCATCTACCAAAAATGTCATAGAAGAAAGTGTCAGAACTGAACAATGTAAGAGACGTGTTAGAAAAACCCATGTCTAAGCAAGTGAAGATTAAATACCACGAAAACATTCGTTTACAAAGGCAATTAACTCCAGAATTACGAAAAAGAAACCATTTTTAGATTCTCTATGTCCCTAATGAGACAAAGAAACTCTTATATCTGTCCCCCCTTTGATCCCTGAGAAACATTAAAGAATCAGTGTCTTCTTCATAAGACAAAACATCCCAAACCAGAAAAATGGATCCTTGTCTCTGTCTCAAACAACAACAAAACAATAGAATGCACTCCTCACTTTCCATTAACCAACCAACAACATCCCACCATAAAGAGATGAAAAAGGGACAAACCTGAACTGAGTTCTTTGGTTCTAGAGAAATCAACATGAAAAGAAGAAGACTCCATGTCAATGGTTGAGCGAACCTTATCAGGCAACCTCGCCAAGAACTCGCTCCTCAAGCTGTTCACAGAGTAGTCTTTGTTCAGTTTCGCGCTCCGTCGTCGTTCATTGCCAAGCAACGGCGTTTTTGCGCTGGCCACCGTCTCACCCTCCATCTCCAATCACCCAATTCCCAACTTTTCAACAACTAACACGTCCTCTCTGTCTCTCTCTCTTTCTGTGTCTCTGTTGAATGCAATTATATACACGTAAATAGGAGAAAGTAGACAGACGTAAAGACAGAAGAACCATCCTACATGATTAAAAACTATGAACAGTTGAAAACTATTGCCCTCTCCTAAATCGAATAATGTTTTTAAAGGGCAAAGGTTAGTTATGTATTCAACACATAAAAGTTCCCGTCGTGAAGAGTTGTAGTCAGACGGCATATTTATATTTCAGTAAATGAATAATGGACAACAATTAATTACAAATTAAACTATTTTAATAATTCCATGATTAAACGGATCGAATTGATCATGATAATAAAATAATTTAATAAAAAATCTGAATCAATTGGTTGAAATCTAGCGAAAGAAATAGATTCTAATTAGTGTGAGTCAAACCTGTATTGAACTTGTGATGGAAAAGTTCGATATGAAAGATATATATATATATATATATATATATATATATATATA
>JANZLX010000003.1:445502-455694 GCA_025531955.1 Erythroxylum orinocense
CAATGGGTTAACATCCACCGAACGAAATAGACTCTACTCAGTGCGAGTCAAACTTGTATTGAACTTGTGATGGAAAAGTTTGATATGAAAGATATATGTATATATAGGGTTAAGGTCTCTTGCTCAAACAAATTGTGAACATTCATATTCTCTAACTCATTAAGAGGTTAATGACATTCTAGTGATCAAACTTTCGTAAAAATATATTCATTTTAACTTTGAAAAACTCGACCGAAGCTATAAAAGCGAAATTAGGTATTTTTCGTGTTTTTTCGATTCGCCCCTTTTACGTTCTTAGATGTGTAATTGGGGCTTGTGTTACGTACTACAGTTAGAGGGCATATTTATATTTGAGCAAAGAACGAATTTTTACAGTAAAGTTTGAATCTTTAAGTGAATTTGATTATCAACAATCATGCATGCTAAATGATAATTTCATATATTTGAGCAAAGAATGAATTTTTATGTGAATTTGATTATTAACAATCATGCATGCATGTTAAATGATAATTTCCTTTCTTGCTTTTCCTTTCTTGAAGCAAAGTGACAAAGATCTGGATTCAGTTGATTTAAGTTTTCCATATTCTGTCATGCTTGACTTTGTCTCTTTTTATTTTTCTTCTGTTTTGTTATGGAAAGTTAATCAGCCAACATTTGTAGACTACATTAACTTGCTAATTGTGTTATTACTTCATTGTTCCAATCTTTTTTAGTCCCTTTCCTTCTAAAGTAGTGCAGCTGTATCTTCACAAGTTCTCTCTCCTCTCCTCTCACCGTACATGTTGAATGGTAGGTTAGCAACACTTGACCATTAAAGCAGGGACTTAAAGAAGATAAGAGGGTTATGGTGGAGATTGAAGATTGCTAAAGTTAAGTATAATTTTGATAAGAACACATGGAAGATCAAGGATGGTCACCAATCAGTGAAAGCTACAGTGGAAAAGAACGGAAACTATTAACTACTACTTTCTCTGCTCAGGGGCATAGAAAAACTCAAACTGCAGCAAGCACTTTGTTTCACTGCTCTGGATAGCAACATTTGATCTAACCATCCTGACACTTTTGACCAAAACAGGAAAGCTTTCCCTTGATACTACATTTTGAAGTCTAAATATCTGAGGTCTAAGATCTAAGGTGTTATAATATACTTTTGAGATAGCTGTAACCTGCATTTCCAGAATATCTGTTTCCAATTATTTATTAAGAGACTGCCTAACGTGGTAAACAATGTGCACCTAATCCTATATGCAAATGATTGACTATTGAAATAAAGAAATGAACATGTCATGTTTGCATCCTAATTGTGGATTTGTTTATTCAAAACATGAATCAAGCAACATTTCTGTTATTTTTCTGAACTTTCAAATGTCAGGCATCCCAATCATTAAAACTAATACTTCTGTCATCCTGCCTGCAATGAAAGATAGTTGTATTAGGTAAGTACAAAGGCAAATTTGTCTTGATAGCATTTACTGTTAATCATGTGTAATGAGTATGCTCCAGACTAATGACAAAGAAGCTGACATATTCACTTTCATTTCAATATACTCTAAGTGCTTAAAAGGTCAATGAAACTGCACTATCCATGCTTTTACCATATCAGAATTAAGTTAATGACGCAAAAAAAACCAAACCAACGGTAATTTTTTAAGGATTCATGCATGATAAGCCGGAATCTTTAGCTAAGAGCTCCATTCTTTCTAATAAATGTTTTTGTCTCGTTGCTTTTCATGGAACGGACCATGAATTGTAGGTGGCAGCAAATTATGGGTGCAGCAGTCTAGTTATGGGAATATAGCTATTCATTTCTTGCAGTACATTATTGTATAAAATGTCTGGCCCAGAATGTTGTTTGTCCTGTTACTGCAACTAGATGGTTGTCCTAACTGACGGAGAGACCTGTGTTCCATGTTGATGCACGTTCAGTGCTGGAATAGAGTGTCAGGAGCTAAAATGTAACACCAAAAAAATCTTGATTTCATAAATAGTAGAATAGTATACCCAAAAGTGAATAGTGATATCAGGGACTTAAACTGCATTTTTTCATTTGACATCCGATAATATCGTTCAAGGATAGCCCGATTATCAAAATTAAATCTAAAAATATTAATAAAAATAAATGATATTAATTAAGATCTTTATGCAAGGTTGATATTTTTCTTATAGATATTTTATTGAGAAGAAGAAAAGAATATATTAAAAGTTAAAGTTAATTTTGGATCTTTAAAAAAAAGAAAAAAAGTTATTAACCGACCACATAAGTCACCTAACAATCTCTTCTTCACCAAAGATAGCTGAGAACAAGCCTCCTCCTTTCTTCTCCTTTTTTTTTTCATTTTCTTTCATTTTTAAACCAACTTTCTTTACCTTTAACCCCAAATCACCTATTAAATACTAAATCATCAACCTTTGATCCTAAACTCACCATATTAACAAAAAGTTGAAAAAAGATTTAAAAAAAAAGGTATATGAGTGTTCTTGATAGATAATAACCGAAAATTTATAAGGTAAGTTAATAGAGTTTTGATTATTTTTAGTACATGATTTTGGTGTAGTTCCATGCATTGATGAATAAAATGCGTTAAATTAAATGTTTATGCAAGATTATGAAGATAAAGAAGAGGAATTGAAAGAAAGAGATAAAAGAGAAAGAGAAGGAATAAAAAATTGTTGGTAAAATTGAAGTTGACGGAAGCTTGATTTAAAGAATTGGACATCAATTTGGTATGTATTCATGTAATTCTATTTTTTTCCTAAAAATTGAGTATTATATAATTTAAGATTCTTGATATAAAATTGGGGGTTTATGAAATTGTTATTAAAAATATTTAATTAGATGCTAAATAAAATAGTATATGTGATTAATTGGGATTTTGATCTTATAATTTATATTGTCCCCTATTGACTTACATTATGTTTGAATCGAGAAACTTGATATACATGTTATTTTTTACTAATTGGTGAGATGAATATGTCTTAAATGTTGTATAAACTAAATTAAAATCAATAACAAAAGAAAAAAATGACATTAAGGAGTGACATTTGCTTTGATCGAATATGGAATAGCTTAAATTGACTATTATAAGTGTTTATCATTAAATTTCAATGAAATTTAATTAGATTTAGCCCTAGTAAAATAGATAGGAATTGGAAGGAATATGATAAGGTTGGTATGCCAATTAAGGAGTTAACAGTACTACCTCATGATATGTGTTATTGGATTGTATGACTCTGAGAACTTAGTTCCAGTGTAAAACATTTAATTTGTGTTATGAACTGTATGACTCCGAAAGCTAAATTCCAATATGAATGTATATAAAAAAATAGACCGTATGGTTTTGAGAACCCGATCTTGTATTTTTAAATCCCGCTTATCTGGCTCAGTGATGCAAGTTTGATGGATTATATATATATATATATATATATATATGAGGAACTTCAAATGAAAATAGTAATTGATTGCAAATTAAATTGTACAACTTATTTATCATTGTGTAATTAAATACGAATTATCAAAATAGATACATGCTTGTATTTTATAATTTGATTTTAAATGTCTATTTATGCTTAGAAATAAATAAAGATATTTATATTTGAAAAAATATTATATATTATGCAAGTTATGGTTGAATAAATTGAATTGAATAAAAAATAGAATTCTTTATAACATCACTAAGCTTATAACTTAGCGTGTAAATTTTCTTTCCACGCGTAAATTTTGAAGAGAATTAGAAGAAATCTGTGATAGATCTACTACAAGACGAGTGTCACGGAGGATCTCAAAACATTTAGAGCTGGATGTATTACAAGAGTGCATGAGAAGTGAATTAAAGTTTCTCGCACGAGATTTTAAGTAAATATAAAGAAAACCCTGTCAAATTTTTTATAAAGTAAATAGTAATTGCTAGAATAATGAGATTTTAAAATAGAAAATGTCGTAGTTCAAAATATTAGGTATCTAAGAATATGGTAACACTTGATATGCTGATTCTACTATCGGGTATGGGATGTTACATAAAAAAAAAACCTCTGGCTTTCATCATCTCATTGATACGCTGATTCCATTATCGCGTATGGGGTGTTACATAAAAAAACCTTGGCTTTCATCATCTCCTTGTATTTTAATGGAAAGCATTTCTTATCATTTGTGAGGACCAGTACATTATAGGATTGAGCCTGACAGAACAGAACCAAGGAAATGGAATTTTATCTGCTGAAAATTGAAATTTATGGGACCAAGAATGGAAATCTTTTATCCTTATCCTCATTAATTGATATTTGTTTTCAATAATCCATTATGAACATCATCACCTTTCCTTTAAAGACAGCATTACCTTTCTTAGCAGAAGCAGAAGAGCAACCCCAGCCATACAGGAAGCAGAACTTTCTTAAGAATTGCAGACTGTAATTTGTTGGATTCTTAATTTCAGTCGGGAAATAATATTCCAATCAAACCAATGCTCGTTTATCCTTTTCGGCGTAATCATCCTCCCTTTTGCATGTCAGAACAGTGTGCATCATTCACTTCATGATTTGATGCAGAGTAGATTTCTAATAGGTAGCTTGGAGCCTTTGCATACAGTTCCTTTGCTCTTCAAAATCACACTGGTATACTTTTCAGTCTCAGTAATTAGAGAATCCTCATGTTAGTCTCCATTGTTTGTATTTTTCTTCTTCCACAAATTTACAACTTCGGCAGCAATTTGGTCCTGCATCTGTCTGATAATAATGGTTAAGCAGGTGCAGTTTCTCTTTTCCGACTACTCTTCTTTTCCTTTTGGCTCTGTCCCTGTGATTTATTTAAAACTTGATCCGCTTGGGAGACAATTTTTGAGACCGTAAATCCTGCAACTTCAAAATTCTGCGACCTGTAAGGAATCAAAGCATTACGACAAACAACATCTACTCCTTCATATGTCCAAACACCCAAGACTGCTTCCCCTTTGAGGCCAACAGCAAACCAACCAAGACCACCCGCAGCAAGATCTCTGGAACTCGAATCCCAAGTGTCGCCAGAGACATGGAACTCTTGTCTCACCCATTTTCCAAGCTCTTGAACTCGTTTCTCTCCAACAGGTGGCTGAAGCAAAGATCAAGAGAAGAAAAAAATTTCACAATTTACTCTTAAGGTTTGTGTCTTCAACAGAAAATATAACTATAAGAACCATTGAATCATGTCTCAGGTTTAGCTCGGGAAGGCTTATAGGCACTAGAACTGGAATGCATCTCTAATTTTGGGACTGCTTGCCGAATAGGCACAGATTATCCACATGCCCAGATTGAATATAAAATTCTTCAACTATTTTGCAAGAGCAAAGAATATACTATGATAAGTTATAATGGACACGTATAGAGATTCCTCGAGTAATGCCAGGGAGCAGTCCTTGTGTATAATTTACTTACCAAGGCAACTTATACCTGTAATTGACGACCAAAATGCTCATCCAGCATAGTGCTTGCCCTTTCTGTTTTCCCCATATGCAATGGAACAAGTGCAGAGGCCCATACGGTGATATAAACAGAATCCACCGATAGTTCTTCAACATCTAGCCTCATCAAGCCACCAATATGAACTGAATGACCTGCCTGTCAAGAGCATATTAAATGCATATAAAGCCTTTATCAGTGTGATGTTCTTCAGGATAAAGAATGCATATATTACTTCAAGTTTCTATCATCTCACAAGCTATTTGAGAATTTCAGAGTCTCTTGAATTATGACACTAATCAAGTTAAGCGAAGTTGAAACCAACCTTGATTCTATACGTTCTGGGTTTCACCTCCTTACTAATATGAACAAGCTTCTGTTCATCCCTCGTTAGCCTAGTAGTTATCTGGTGTGGATTCAACAGCCCTGGGGTGTCAAACAACTTCGCATTCCCCGGAAGAACACCCTCCACTCTGACAATACCCAGCGTAGTCCCAGGCACGGGGGCTTCTGTTAGATGGCTAATCTTTCCTTCACTTCCACTAACATAATTCCCCAGTGCATTTATCAGTGTACTCTTCCCTGCATTTTGAGTCCCCACAGCCCAGACATTCCCTCTAGGCCCTGCCAATTCAACCACATCTTCAACCAAATCCTTCAATCCCCAGTCTCTCACTGCACTCACAAAATGCACCTTCTTAATACTAGTAGCACCACCTTCCCTTGCTCTTTGCCTGATCCAATGTTCGAATCGAGTTGGGGACAGAGATGTTGGCAACAAGTCAATCTTAGTCACTACAAGAACTATTCTAGGCACATTCCCTGACTTCCCCTGTTTCCAAGCTTTGTAATTCTCCTCAATTGCTTCTGTCACTAATTTCACCACTCCTTTAGGAAATGACCCATCAAAGTCCACTGCATCAACCACCAAAAGAACCACCGACCGGGCTCCACCAGTCGATACCAAACGCCTGCCCACTGTGTGATAAAAATCAAACTCAGGCAACAAATTCTCGAAGTTTGGATCTTTCACTCTTCCATAGTGCCTCAAAGAGTGACATCGTGCGCACACTACAGGCTTTTCTGGACGATGAGTGGAACCAGAGTCAGAATTAGGATTTTCAGCTTCGACCGTTAGCCCCTTTTTCACAGAATCAGAGAATTCAGACTCAAAAGAAACAGGTACAAGATGCGAACTTGCCTTGTAATTTGGGTCCTTAACAGAAGGTTTGGTGAAGAACCCAGGAAGCTTAGGATTGGAGTCTTGCACGTGGACCCCGCAACCAGGACAGACCGCGGTGGCCAGAGTTCCATCGGCGTAATTGCCATCACGGGTCAGAGTTAAACACGGAGAAGAAACCAAAGGTGGCTGCTTTTTGGCGGGTGGCACGTTAGGTTTTGCGGAGAAATAGCAAATGAAGAAAAACAGTGACGGATTTTTTGCTGGGATTTGAAAATGGTAACGAGTACAGATAGCTCGGGATGAAGAAGACGAAGATTGGTTCTTCGCTAAGGAGCAATGGGAAAAGAGAGAAAGGAGGGTCTTGAACTTTGTTGATCTTGAAGACCAAAGGGTTTTGGCGCCGATCATCTCTAGCCTTCACCTTACCTTGTATGATCCTGACAAGTAGTCTCCTTCTTGCAGGTGGTAAATTAGGGTTTAGAGATATAGGGTTTTACGTTGTATTTAGAGATTTAAAGTTGGTTTTCAGATAGGGATGTTAAATGTCACCGCTTTGCAAGGGGTTTACTGTAGATATGAGTATAATAGTAGAAGGGGATGGAGATGGAGATGGAGATGAGGATGAGTATGAAAAATAAAAAAAATGATGTTTGATTTGTAACTTGAGTTTCTGTATTAATATCAATAATGTTGTTTAGTTTGTTGCATTAATGGAAATGAAAGATAATAACTATTTTTACCATCAATAAAAATGAAAATAATTTGCCCTTTAAATATTTATTGGGACTATCTTTATATGTTTATAAAAAAAATAATCAGTTTTGTTAAGGAAATGTTGCCATAATCCGAGCATTTCGAATTAATTTGCGTCGTCTACTTATGATAAGGATACGTGCCATAATGTTCTACATTGAAATTAAAGGTAACTATTACGTTAACGAATATAAGTGCTCACGGAATGAACAATAATATTGTATGCATATGAACAAGGATATATTCCTAATTAATCACAACATTATTGTATACATTCGATTTTAATTATTCAGAATGGGCAATAATATCCATTTATCTGCCTCTTCCAAGAATTTTAGAAGCTAGATTTTTTTAATCTAAATCCAAAAGAATGCAATGTATGTAAAGCTTTAAAACATGTTTATGTTTTATAAATGTTAAACAATAACACCAAACAAATTCAAGAACGTCTTTATACAATTGTTAAATTGTAAAATCAAATAAAAGTAATTATTCTTTTTATCCAAATGTTAAGGTTTTATCAAAACAAAAAAGGCAGGACTTTTATAAAGAAACAGACGTTGGATAAGGATGAAGGGTTTGTGTCTGTATACAAAAGTTAAAAATTGTAAAGAGTGCTTCTGTTTCGTTGTTCTTGAAAGCTATTAAGAGCTTTACAAAACAAATAAACAAAATGATTCTCGTACAATTTATAACCATATACACTTTTACATCATCAAACTATATAGTAGATTGGTTATTCTCTTGATTAAATCATAAAACGAGAACACATAAGAAAAAAAAGAGAGCAAAAGCCCTATTTACAATAAGATGAAACCAGGTTCTATCCGGTTCATTTAACATCAAATTAAAATGAGGGATTTCAGAAAATATATCTGGAGGCGCAGAACAAAAAATTGCTTCGTTGATGAGACGCGATAAAGCAGGATGACAGATCGAAAGGAATTGAGAGGCGATAAGGAAGTAAAGAGGATGGTAGGGCAAAGGCTAGGGATAAAAGAGTAAAAAATAAACGTGATAAAAACTTAGATTGGAATGAAAACTCGATACCTACCCCCTTGGTGGGTTGAGTAGATTCCCAAATTTAATAGAATAAATTCATTCCCCTGGGATTGAAAACCCCAAAGCAAATACTGTTTTTTACAATTATTCCATTTCTTCGTTCTCAAACCCTCAAACCAAATGCTCCCTAAGTTCCTTTGGGGTGTAGTAAATTAGCAACATCTACAGGTCAAAGAGGCGGCTTTGAAAGCATTCACACACACACACACATATATATATATCATAGTCGGCTTCTTCTTCTCCAACTTCAACACCTCCATAACACAACCTCAAATGGCTATAGAGAGTTCATTAGCTGATGTTCTGATCAAGGTGGCGATGTTTATGTTGGTTCAAGCTTTGGTTTATCACATTCTTTCCAACTCATCAAACACCTTCTCCAAGACCAAAATGAGATCTTTGAGCTTCAAACAAGTTCGTTCCATCAGCATTAGCTTGATTCTGGCTGCCCTTTCTGACATTCCTGTTGACGAGCACCGTCACCGTCGATAAATCTTGTAACATTTTTTTGTTTTGTTTCCCTGAACAAAGAGCTACATGGAGAACTCCATTTCCGATTCCATTGTCTCAGCCATAAACCCCACACTAAATAACCAAACTTCTTCACAGATCATTGTCTAACAAGAAAATTTTGTATTTCCCACCAATGTTATACTGGATGAAACCAACTACGCATTATGGTCGCAACTCGTGGAGATGCGAATTGGTGCTCGTAACAAAATTGGATATCTCAATGGGGAAGCAAATAAGCCTGCACATGGCAATCTAGATCTTGCAATGTGGGGTGCAGACAACTCCAAAGTGAAAAGTTGGCTTATTGACTCTATGAGTCCTTTACTAATGCAGTGATTTATTCGTCTCCGGCCCTACCGCTAAGGACATATGGGAAGCTGTCTCTAAACCTTTTATGATGGATCTGATGAAACCTGCATTTTTGAGTTGAATAAGAGATCTTTCTCTACCAAGCAAAATGGTCGACCGCTGGGAACATACACCACAGCAAAATTGACATACGGTAACAAGTGATAAGTGTTATTAAATATGAATAGTAATATTAATAAGGATGCTATGACAGCTCATGTTACTAAAGATATGATGCTTTAGTAACAGTTTTGACATGCTATTGTCAAGTTTAATATGACATTTATTAATAGCTATAAATGCATTTATATTACATTTTATAAATGCTATAAATTAATTATTTGTAACATTTTTAAAATGTTATATATTAACTTTTTTAAATATCCTTAAATTGTTATGTATTTTGTAACAGTTTTGAAATGTTAAAAGTGATTTTTTCATAACATTGTTTAAATGTCATTATTGAGTTTATTATAGTATTTTTTAATAGCTATAAATGATTTTATGTTACATTTTGTAAATGTTATTAATTAACTATTTATAACATTTTTCAACTGTTACATATTAGCTTTTCACAACATTATTAAAGGGTTATAAACATGAATTTTGTAACATTTCAAAAATATTATAGATAAGTTTTCCATGACATTAATAAAACGTTGTTGTTGAGTTTATTATAACATTTATTGATTACTACAAATGATTTTTTTATTATATTTTATAAATATTATTAATTAACTATTTGTAACATTTTTACACTGTTATTTATTAACTTTTTGCAACATCATTAACATGTAGTAAATATAAATTTTGTAACATTTTAAAAATATTATAGATAAGTTTTCCATGACATTGATAGAATGTTGTTGTTGAGTTTATTATAGCATTTATTGATAGCTACAAATG